>APFE030686700.1:0-39516 GCA_000404065.3 Pinus taeda | reverse complement strand
AATAAAACAACAATTACAGCAATCCGACAGCGGGAAAAGTCAACAAGAATATGAGTTGGATGATGCGGGGATGTTGTACTACAAGAAAATGATATATGTACCAAACCAAAGCAGTATTAAAAATATGATATTGGATGAATTCCACATCGGCCATTATGCGGGTCACCCGGGCTACCAGAAAATGATCACTGCAATTTGGAAAAATTATTTTTGGCCAGGAATGAAGAAGAACGTGGCTGAGTACTTGGCACGGTGCTTAGAATGCCAACAAATTAAAGCAAAACATCAACACCCAGCAGGATTAATGCAACCATTACCTATTCCAGAATGGAAATGGGAAACCATTTCCATGGACATTATCACTGGATTACCTAAGACAAAGAGGAACAACGATTCCATTATGGTGGTAGTAGACAAGTTGAGTAAAGCTGCACATTTTATACATGTGCAATCTACGTACAAGGCTGCACAAATTGCTCATATTTTTATGCAGAATGTGTTCAAATTACATGGGCTTCCAAAAACAATAATTTCAGATCGTGATGTGAAATTCACATCAGCCTTTTGGAGAACGTTATTCGCTGAATTAGGAACTCAGCTGAACTTCAGTACAGCGTATCATCCCCAAACTGACGAACAGACAGAACGAGTGAACCAAGTGGTTGAGGATATGTTAAGGGCTTACATAACGTAGCAACCTATGTTGTGGGAAGAATATTTACACTTGGTAGAATTCGCGTATAACAATGGGTATCATACCTCGACGCAAATGAGTCCTTTCGAAGCTCTATATGGCTGGAAATGCCGTACACCTTCAGCTGGGGTGGACCCGAAGATAGGTTGAGTTTAGGACCTGAAATGCTTAAAGAAATGGAAGACATGGTGAAGAGGGTACGTGCTAATTTGAAAGCTGCTCAAGACAGACAGAAAAATTTTGCTGACCGGAAAAGAAGGTTCAAGGATTACCAAGTTGGAGACCATTTTTATATCAGAATTCAAGCCAAAAAGAGTACATTGCAGTGGAGCGGGTGTGCCAAATTGGCACCCCGATACTGTGGACCTTTCCAAGTCTTGGCAAGGATCGGACCAGTGGCTTACCAACTCGCCCTGCCAAGTCACATCCGGGTTCACAATGTTTTCCATGTGTCAATATTAAAAAAATATGTCTATGACCCTAGGCATGTGATCAGATGGCAGGATATTCAGGTGGGAATTGTTGCTACAATAAACCTGACAAAAGAATCATTAAAAAAAAAAAACTAACTTAGAATGTTGCATGTTGCAGGTCGAACTAGAAGGAGAGGTCCTGGTCGAGCCACTGAGCATCCTCGACCGGAGAGAAGTGCAGCTGCAGAGACGAGCTATTACCCAAGTTAAAGTACAATGGCGACATTTTGGGCTTGAGGAGGCCACTTGGGAAGATGAAGCACTAATAAAAAGGACCTATCCAGGGTTGTTCATGGCTGAGAGACATCGAGACGATGTTCAATCTCAGGGGGAGGAGATGTAATGACCCTGGTAAATTTATAAATAATTCTTCTGTTGTTACCACTGTAGGTAAAAACATTGAACAAGGATTATTGTTTTAAAAAAAATGATTATAATATTATTAATTCGGAATTTGAGCATGGAATGAGTAAATCACATATAGTAACTTCGCATGAGGAAGTTATTCTCTTTTCTTGATAATTAAAAAAAAAAGCAGTTGCCAACAGGAAAGGGGGAAAACCCTAACTGTTTTTTCTTCCTCCCATAGTAAAGATGGGGGAGGAAAAGGGACCGGGTTGTTAAGGAACAGACGGGAGAAAAGAGGAAAAAGAAAAGAAAAGAAAACATGCTAAGTCTTGTGAAGACCAGATAGCATGGGCACAGATGGTGCACTGAATTTGCTGAAGGCAGTGGTCTGGCAAACAAGCTTGGGGGGAGATTCGGTTTTATTGACAAGTCTCGTGGACGGGAGGAAAGACAAGCAAGAAACCAGTTTCCCAAACTCTGGAGAGGTGTGGAAACGGTGAGAGCAGAGGTACAGGTAAGTATAATTGCGGATTCCATATTTCTATAAAAAAATTGTATCATTAAGGAGCACCACGTTAGTGGTATTAATTATATGGATAAACTGCCTTGATTAAGGATTCTATTACAAAAGAAAAACTAGCGGTACTCTGTGTGAGACTTGGTTTTGGACCCTGTTCGGAAAATAACATTGGTAAAATTCAACTAAGCCAAAAGTAGGGGTTCCTTACGTTTAAGGTGGTTACAGGTATCTGTTAAGACTCCCATAACCCCATAAAACCAGTAGTAGAACCCTGGGAAACTGTAGGGTTTACATTAAAAAGAAAGGAGAAAATATTCATAAGTCTGTGACTACAGCGAGTCGGAAACAGTAAGCTGTAAGTAAAACTGTAAATAAATTAAGAGCGAAGAGTGTAAAGCTCTGGGAACAAACAAACTTGGAGATAGAAAAAGAACATAGCAAAATTCTCCTCTGTGGCTAGGTATAACAGAGGAGTTCTTTTTCTAAAGCTGTATTAAAATTTCATTATAACAACCAAATACCGAATATAAATATCAGGTCATAACATTCAGCCAAATCACGGTACAATGCCGGTGCAATGCCTATAGAATCACATAGGATCAGAATGTAGTTGGCGGAAACCGTAAATCGACTTCAAATGCCTTAAATAAAACCACCATTCGCCAGTCTCAAGGCGGTATATGAATACATATATATTTCAAAGCAAATAATGAAAGGAAATTACGAACCCGAAGGTCTGAGTCAAAACACCATAACATTCAGAACCGAATGTTCTCGATTACCTGTGAATGCAGTCATGATAGAATAATAAAAGTCGGATAGAAAGTTACAAGCGTTGTGAACCTTTTTAAAACAAGAATTTCACTCAGGCATACCAGAGTGATGAATGCATATTATATCAACCAAATCAAAAAAATCGACTATATGTACATATCAGGTAAACGTTGGTAGATCTAATGACAGAAGAATGTCTGAGTAATTTATAAAATAAAATGTTCTTAAGCAAAAGGAATACAGCCATGCCGAAGACCTGTAGGTCGAAGCCGCCGAGTCATACCATGGACTCCGGGACCCCAGACTCAGGAATCCATAACTTTACATCGAAACAAAGGAAGCACTAAAAGGAAAATATATGCAATATATTATATTCACAGTAAAACTTGTTCAAGAGCATGTAGATGGGTTAGAACCCGGACTGAAGAACTCATCGAAACCCTTACAGTACAGAACGAAAAACAATATTTATATAACTTACGGCCAGATAACATTCATACAACCAGTACTGAATATTACATCTCAAATAAATACCGGACTGTTTGTCCTCAAATAAAACAAAATACATAGCGATACAGTCATATAAATTTATGAGGACAGAAGCCTCATTGAGTAACGACTATGGATCGCTCTCACGACCGTGAAGATAAAACAATCGTAGACATCTTCCGAAAGTATCATCGAACCTGACAAGGGAATGAACAGAGTTAAGCCGTTGAACCGACATCCTGCCCAAACAATAGCCGGGTGCAGCAAGGGTTCGGGTTGAACTTACCCGGAGAAGTTCATCGTTATATCCGAACGAGGACTGCTACCTTTCCATCCTCGGCGACGATCATTCCAAGTCCTTCCTATTCGCACAGTGAAACAAGTTAGAAATCGTCCACAACCTACCATAAAAATCTAAATCAATTCAAGGTAATAGTAAAAAAAATAAAACACGTAGCTGATACCTGAACTGCTGAGCAAGGTCGAGGCATTCGGCTCGCCTTCAAACGAAAAGGCATGAGCAGACCTCTGAACCAAAGCCGTAGCCGGTGGAATCCTCTGGAAGCGAACTCTGTATTGGAGGAACCCTTTGGAGGCGGAGCTCGAAACACCAAATGGAGACCAGAACCCTTAGGCGCTGCCATGTATAGTTGGTCAGAGCAAATACAACCGTTCGATGGAGGAAAATTAATACCCCCGTCGATTTCCTTCAGAATCCCGAGGATCATGTACCCTGCAGTAAATATATTAATGTCAACAGCTATCAACAGCTATCACCAGATCACCAGCTGAGTTGGGGTAAGCAGATCTCGAGGAAAGCCCACCTGTCATCCTCTCAGCTAGTTGACCATTAATACACTCTGGGGAAACAAACCGCCATCATACCACCAACAATAAACATCAGGGTACATGAAATCCGATTGCCGAGAAAAGGAGTTAATATCTAAGGTTTGATATGGCCATAGCAATCTACCTTATATGGTTGGCACGACAATTATATCGTGTAGATTAATGTATAATTCTCAAATCAAATAATTTTTTTTTAATCGATATTTTATTCAGTTGGGAGTTGTGACAGAATATCTCTTATGTGATTTTTTCCAAAAAATGTTGTTAAAAATATTATGGATCACAAAAATTTTAGCTCAAAAATTTTACATTATATTATAAATCCAAAATAAACATTCTTCTAATTACTATTACACTAAATAATTTATTATTTTTTTCAGTAGCTTCGATAAATTATATTTTTGCCCTTTATAAATACTACACACCATAAAATTAGTTGAATAGAAGTGAGATGTCACTCCGTTGTGTTAATGTCACTGGTACCAAACTTGAAGGGCAAAAATCCAATCCTGCTAACGATGGTGTGGATCAAGTAGAGTAAGATCCCCGAGAGATTTTGATGGCTTAGATACCCCTATATTAGGATCCCGAGAGATTTTGAATCTTAAGACTCACATTACATGACAAACTAAAAACATATTTATTTCAATAAATATAATAAAAATAATTTTACAAAATACCTCCTCTTATAAAAACCGTGATTAAATTATTAAATTTTATTAAAATATTTATTGTATTGAGAGTAAAATATGCTTTATAAAATAACAAACCAACATTAAAAACTCTTTCAAAACCAAAAAAATTAATGTTAAACAACCAAACATAAAACCTACTCATACATTTTCCCAAACATACAAAATAAACTCCCTAAAAGCCAAATATATTCGTATTTAAAAAATTAATTCATCTAAAAAACACTTTCAAAATTACATTCCTGAGTTATATTCAATTTCTTAACAAATTTTACCTTTTTAACAACATCTTTAAGAAAAAATCACATAAGATAAAACCTACTCACATTCACTGTACATTTTCCCAAACTTACCAAATAAACTCCCTAAAACCCAAATATATTCCTATCTAAAAAAAAGTAATTCATTTAAAATTTAACATAAATAAATAAATAAAACACTTTCAAAAATTACATTCCTGAGTTATATTCAATTCCTTAACAAATTTTATATTTTTAACAACATTTTTCAGAAAAAATCACATAAGAGATATTCTCATCGACACTTTTCAAACGAGCCAGTGTGGTTCCCCCAACACGTGATCATGAGTAAGCAACCATGAATTTGAACATAAAACATTTTTTAGGCATGTGCCCCCAACATGTGATGATGAGTAAGCAACCATGAATTTGAACATAAAACATTTTTTAGGCATGTGCCCCCCAACACGTGATCATGAGTGAGCAACCATGAATTTGAACATAAAACATTTTTTTAGGCAGGTGCTCCCCAACGAAGCAACCATGAATTTGAACATAAAACACATAACATTCTACTCATATTTAGTTTACATTTTCCCAAAACTAACCAAAAAAGTTCTATAGAAACAAAAAAAAAACTCTCTAGAAACCAAAAAAAATTAAACTCCCTAAAACCAAATATATTCATATTTAAAAAAATAATTCATCTAAAAAAACACTTTCAAAAATTACATCACTGAGTTATATTCAATTCCTTAACAAATTTTACATTTTTAACAACATCTTTTGGGAAAAATCACATAAGAGATATTCTCATCGACCCGTTTCGAACCAGCTAGTGTGGTTCATCTTCATCTTACCTCAAGATGACCCATTTCGAACTAGCTAGCATGGTTCATTTTCATCTTACTTGAAGATGAACCACACTCATGTGTCAATGAGAATATCTCTTATGTGATTTTTTCCAAAAAATGCTTAAAAATATTATGGATCACAAAAATCTTAGCTAAATTTTTTTACATTAATCTATAAATCCAAAATAAACATTCTTCTAATTACAATTACACTAAATAATTTATTATGTGATTTTTTCCAAAAAATGCTGTTAAAAATATTATGGATCACAAAAATCTTAGCTCAAAAATTTTACATTAATTTATAAATCCAAAATAAACATTCTTCTAATTACAATTACACTAAATAATTTATTATTTTTGCAGTAGCTTCGATAAATTATATTTTTGCCCTTTTTAAAAACTACACACCATAAAAGGATTCAAAAATCTCAAAGGAATGTATGACCTTATATTCCGGAATAACACAAAATATAAAATTAGTTGAATAGAGTTGAGATGTCACTCCATTGTGTTAATATCACCAGTACAAAACTTGAAGGGCAAAAACCCAATCATGCTAACGGTGGTGTGGACCAGGGAGGGTAAGATCCCTGAGAGATTTTGATGGCTTAGATACCCCTAGATTAGGATCCCCAGAGATTTTGAATCTTAAGACTCACATTACATGACAAACTAAAAAAATATTTATTTCAATAAATATAATAAAAATAATTTTACAAAATACCTCCTCTTATAAAAACCCGGATTAAATTATTAAATTTTATTAAAATATTTATTGTATTGAGAGTAAAATATGATTTATAAAATAACAAACCAACATTAAGAACTCTTTAGAAACCAAAAAAATTAAAGTTAAACAACCAAACATAAAACCTACTCACAATCACTATACATTTTCCCAAACATACAAAATAAACTCCCTAAAACCCAAATAAATTCATATTTAAAAAATTAATTCATCTAAAAACACTTTCAAAAATTACATTCCTGAGTTATATTCAATTTCTTAACAAATTTTACCTTTTTAACAACATCTTTCTGAAAAAAAATCACATAAGATAAAACCTACTCACATTCACTGTACATTTTCCCAAACTTACCAAATAAACTCCCTAAAACCCAAATAAATTCGTATTTAAAAAATTAATTCATCTAAAAAACACTTGCAAAAATTAAATCCCTGAGTTATTTTCAATTCCTTAACAAATTTTATATTTTTAACAACATATTTCTGAAAAACATTAGAGATATTCTCATGGATGCCTTTCGAACCAGCAAATGTGATTCATTTTCATCTTATTTTGAAGATGAACCACATTGGCTAGTTCAAATTTTTAGGCACGTGGCCCTCAACATGTGATCATGAGTAAGCAACCATGAATTTGAACATAAAACATATTTTAAGCATGTGCCCCCCAACACATGATCATGAGTAAGCAACCATGAATTTGAACATAAAACATCCCTCAACATGTGATCATGAGTAAGCAACCATGAATTTGAACATAAAACATTTTTTAAGCATGTGCCCCCCAACACATGATCATGAGTAAGCAACCATGAATTTGAACATAAAACATTTTTTTAGGCACGTGCACCCAACACGTGATCATGAGTAAGCAACCATGAATTTGAACATAAAACATATAACATTCTACTCATATTTACTTTACATTTTCCCAAAACTAACCAAAAATATTCTCCAGAAACAAAAACAAAAAACTCTCTAGAAACCAAAAAAAATCAATGTTAAACATGGTTAAACAACCAAACATAAAACCTACTCACATTCACTGTACATTTTCCCAAGCTTACCAAATAAACTCCATAAAACCCAAATATATTTATATTTAAAATAATAATTCATCTAAAAAACACTTTCAAAAATTACATTCCTGAGTTATATTCAATTCCTTAACAAATTTTACATTTTTAACATCTTTTGGGAAAAATCACATAAGAGATATTCTCATCGACCCATTTCGAACCAGCTAGTGTGGTTTATTTTCATCTTAATTTTACATTTTTAACATCTTTCGGGAAAAATCACATAAGAGATATTCTCATCGACCCATTTCAAACCAGCTAGTGTGGTTCATCTTCATCTTAATTTTACATTTTTAACAACATCTTTCGGGAAAAATCACATAAGAGATATTCTCATCGACCCATTTCGAACCAGCGAGGGTTCATCTTCATCTTACCTGAAGATGAACCACACTCACGTGTCGATGAGAATATCTCTTATGTGATTTTTTCCAAAAAATGTTGTTGGATCACAAAAATCTTAGCTCAAAAAATTTTACATTAATTTATAAATTCAAAATAAACATTCTTCTCATTACAATTACACTAAATAATTTATTATTTTTTGAGTAGCTTCAATAAATTATATTTTTGCCCTTTATAAATACTACACACCATAAGAGGATTCAAAAATCTCAAAGGAATGTATGACCTTATCAGACTATGCTGGAATACTACAAAATATAAAATTAGTTGAATAGAAGTGAGATGTCACTCCATTGTGTTAATGTCATTAGTACCAAACATGAAGGGCAAAAATCCAATCATGCTAACGGTGGTGTGGACCAGGTAGAATAAGATCCCCCAAAGATTTTGATGGCTTAAATACCCCTAGATTAGGATCTTGAGAGATTTTGAATCTTAAGACTCACATTATGTGACAAACTAAAAAATTATTTATTTCAATAAATATAATAAAATATTTTACAAAATACTCCTCTTATAAAAAACCCCTGATTAAATTATTAAATTATATTAAAATATTTATTGTATTGAGAGTAAAATATGCTTTATAAAATAACAAACCAACATAAAAAACTCTTTAGAAAACTAAAAAATTAATGTTAAACAACCAAACATAAAACCTACTCACAATCATTATTACATAAGATAAAACCTACTCAAATTCACAGTACATTTTCCCAAACTTACTAAATACACTGCCTAAAACCCAAATATATTGGTATTTAAAAAATTAATTCATCTAAAATTTTAAAATAAAAATAAAGAAAAACACTTTCAAAAATTACATTCCTGAGTTATTTTAAATTCCTTAACAAATTTTATATTTTTAACATCTTTCCGAAAAAATCACATAAGAGATATTCTCATCATCTTCATTTTATTCTAAAGATGAACCACACTGGCTCATTCAAATTTTTAGGCACGTGGTCCCCACAAAAATCACATAAGAGATATTCTCATCATCTTCATTTTATTCTAAAGTGTAAAATCACATAAGAGATATTCTCTTCATCTTCATTTTATTCTAAAGGTGAACCACACTGGCTCATTCAAATTTTTAGGCACGTGGCCCCCAACACGTGATCATGAGTAAGCAACCATGAATTTGAACATAAAACATTTTTTTAGGCACGTGCCCCCGACACGTGATCATGTGAAGCAACCATGAATTTTAACATAAAACATATACTGTTCTACTCATATTTACTTTACATTTTCCCAAAACTAACCAAAACAGTTTTGTAAAAAAAAAAAAAAAACTCAAAAAACTCTAGAAACCAAAAAAGTTAAACTCCCTAAAACCCAAATATATTCATATTTAAAAAAATAATTCATCTAAAAAACACTTTCAAAAATTACATTCCTTAGTTATATTCAGTTCCTTAACAAATTTCACATTTTTAACATCATCTTTCGGGAAAAATCACATAAGAGATATTCTCATCGACTCCAGCTAGTGTGATTCATCTTCATCTTACCTGAAGATGAACCACACTCACATGTCAACCACACTCACATGTCGATGAGAATATCTCTTATGTGATTTTTTCCGAAAAATGCTATTAAAATTATATTTTTGCCCTTTATAACTACACACCTATAATGTCCCCACGAATTAACCTATGTGTAATAATTTTTTTTTTTACAAATACACATATTCTATACCACCATTGCATGCTTCTGAACGCAAACGTTTCAACTTTAATGCCACCTACATGCGGCAACACAATAGAAATGGCTATGTATAGAATTATATGGTCGTTTATGAGTGCAATTAGAAATATCCCGCAAAGGGTAGGGAATTGTCTGCCAGATTTAATGCTGGCAAAGCTGCTCCTTACACCTGGCCTTGGCATTTATGTTTGCTGGCTCGTTCACGTGATAAGGACATGGTCTATGAACCCTATGCTTCCACGCCCTCGGGCTCCTCCCCGCATCGACGGTGTGGAAGTGAGATAGCCCATCCGAGGGTGAGGCTGGCTCAATACACATCAACTCAGTTAATCGATCCATTAATGTTTCCAAAAGCATTTGGCCTCGGCCTTGCATAGCTCCATTTCCTTCTTGGTGCCGAACATGCTCAAAACCTCTGCTTGATGATGAATGGTTATGGCCCTGATGCTTAGCCAAGTTCCGGATCAACTTGCACCTGTTTTTTTTTAACGGCGGCTGCCTTATGGTAAGTATTTCACTACGTTGTTTGTCTATAAGTTTCTTTTTCTTTGATTTCCCACACCCTTACTGTATCCCTTTGATTTCTGTTCGGTCCGAATTTCTAACATATTTCAGGCTTGTCTCTGTTTCTCTATGGACGAGGGTTACGGTTCTTACTCCAGCGAGTTATGCATGGGTACGAGTGTAGCTGCCGAGCTTCCAGGTTCTATTCTCTCAGAGCTCGGCTGACAGGTATGTTCTCATGTTTTCTCCGCATTCTATTTGTTACTTAATCATCCTACTGCAAGAAATGAAAGGCTTCTTAGCATGATATGAAGAGCTCTTTATCTCTGTCAGTTAGTGATGGCCCTCTGGCCCCGTCCCTTATGGCTTCTCCTTTTTTTGCTTAATGTACATAGTATTGGCAGGATTTGAGCCTGGTAAGTCCGCCCAGCTCATATAAGGGTTGGGAATCCATCCCTCGAAAGGGTTTTTGAACTGTTAACTATATTTTGATGAGCCCTCGAGCTCTCTTATACATTTACTCATGTAATGGATCCTATGTTAAATAATTTTATTCGGGTTATTTCCCTTGGTGAACATTTTGTGGCTCCCTACGTTTTTAAGACTGTTCATGCACACAATATTTATGTATACTCCAGTTCTTCTACTGTTGGTCTGGTCTCTACGACCCGAGTTCTGTTGGTTGAGGGATGAGCGCCTTCCCTGTGGCGCATTGCCTTATTCCTTGAAATTCTCTATATTTATAAACCCTCGTTAAGTTTCATGAGTTATTGAATTATGATGTTTTTATCACTATGACAGTGCATCCTTGTAAATATATATATAATGTTGTTATGTACATTCCTCCGTTTGCTAGCGGTGTTTTCATTTCGTATTGTATGGTGCACGACATTTCATAAAGTATGGTGCACGACATTTCATAATGTATGGTGCATGGCATAATGCACACCGCATGATGGTAAAGGGTTTGTGCTTCATAGGTTTATGTTTTTGTTTGACATTGATTATAAATCCAGCTCTTCAAACTACTAGATTCTTGTTGTATAACCTACAGGATTATTACCTCAATTCGCCCTCAGAGCCAGGTTTATTCTTTTATGCATTCTCTCTGATTTACTCGTTCCCGTATGAAGTCGATATTTACAAGATTGTCTTGCTGTCATTTTACATGTATATTTGAGTGCTTACCTTGTTGTCTCATAGATTTTATCTGCATGCTAGTAGGAGCAATTAAACTCTAGTCATGAAGTCTGCATACCCTCGCGGTTGCAACTATGCTACTCAAAGTTTCTTTAAAGTTAAATATATATTTATCCCGTGAATGCTTCAGGTTCTAATTTGAAATGTTATACTTTTCTACATTTTCTTTGTGATAAAGCATGTGAAGAGAATAAAGAAAGAACTCTGTTGGTCCTTCTGTTGTTACTAGAATGCATTTCGTTTTGCTATAATGGCAATCTTTTGAAGACTCTGAATATATGGTGAGCCTGTGGGTTTTTATGTGCTGCCATTATTTCTATAATCTCTGAAAATATTTCCCAGTAGACCACTCTCGCATTTGACTCCTAGAATTAAAAAAAAAAAAAGGAACAAGATTCAAAACTCTTCACAAGCTACAAACACTAGCATCAGTAAAGGTTTCTTTAGGAGGACAACCATTCCTCCACTCAGTTACCCGTCTTGATTCCCTGTAAGAAAATTTCTCCCACTCCCCTTTCACAATATAAAGAGGAAACAGAGAAAAAAAAAGAATAGCATTATACAGCTTTCTAAACAGTCCCAACACAGAGGTTTCTTACGTACCTGGAGTTCTCCGGCTGAAAAGTTGTTCCTGACAGTCACCCAAATCAAGGTTTGTTGTCTTTCAATCCACCCGACCATGAGATTCATCCTTCAGGGTCAGAATCTCCCCCCTTGCTTCTTGCTAGATTGCAGTCTTCTGCAAGTGCTCGTACAGTGAGCAAGGCTATCTGGTCATCACCAGACTTAGCCACTTTTCTTTCCTTATTGGACTCTTTCCCTTTTTCCTCTGCCTGTCACTACAGCGCATATTTTCCCCTCCTCCCCTCCTTTTCTCTGGAAACTTTTCCAGTTAGGGGAGGTAGTTAGGGTTGCTTTCACAGCAACTGTCTTTCCACCTCAAGAGGACAACTTCCTCCCTGACAATTTCCTCCTTTTAAGGAAACACTTTCCTTCATCTCATAATGAAAACAAATTATATTTAAATTTTTAAATAGATAATAATAACAGGTTCAGTTTATATTTACCATTGTAAATCAAATATTTACATATTTATCTCGGGGCATTACATCTTCCCTCCCTGAGATTGGACATCGTCCCACTGTCTTTTAGCTATGAACAACCCTGGATAAGTCCTTTTCATAAGTTCTTCATCTTCCCAAGTGGCCTCATCAGACCCAAAGTGCTGCCACTACACTTTAACTTGGGTAATATCCCACTTCTGTAGCGTTACCTCTCTCCGGTCGAGGATGCTTAGCAATTCGACCCGGATTTCTCCTTCCGGTTCTACCAGCAACAAGCAACATCCTAAGTTAGTTTTCCTTTAGAAGAAAACATTTAGACTGACCTATCGGAGATAATTCTCACCTGAATATCCTGTCATTTAATCACATGTTTAGGATCATAAACATATTTCTTTAACACGGAGACATGAAAGACATTGTGGACTTGTATGTGACTTGGCAGAGCGAGCTGGTAAGCCACCGGTCCAATTCTTGCTAAGATCTGAAATGGTCCACAGTATTTAGGTGCCAACTTAGCGCACCCGCTCCATTGTAATGTGCTCTTTTTTGCTCGAATTCTCACATACACATGATCACCGACCTGATACTCCTTAAACCTCCTGTTCCAGTCAGCGAAGTTCTTTTGCCTATCCTGAGCTGCCTTCAGATTAGATCGTACCCTTTTAACCAGTTCTTCCATCTCCTTAAGAATTTCAGGACCTAACATCAATATGTCTTCCGGTCCACTCCAGCTCGAGGGGGTGCGGCACTTTCGTTCATACAATACTTCAAAAGGGCTCATTAGCAATGATGTGTGGTAGCCATTATTGTATGCAAATTCAACCAAGTGTAGATAGTCCTCCCACCTAGTTGGTTGCTGCATCACATATGCTCTCAACATATCTTCCACCACCTGGTTCACCCGTTCAGTTTGCCCGTCAGTTTGAGGGTGATAAGTCGTGCTAAAGTTTAGCTGAGTTCCCAATTCTTCAAACAATGTTTTCCAAAATACAGATGTAAATTTTACATCCCGGTCTGAAATTATTGTCTTTGGTAACCCATGCAGCTTAAATATATTTTGCATGAACACATGGGCAATCTGCACAGCTTTATACATAGATTGTACCGGTATAAAATGTGCTGACTTACTTAGCTTGTCCACCACCACCATGATGGAGTCGTTATTTTTATTTGACTTAGGCAAACCTGTTATAAAGTCCATAGAGATGGTTTCCCACTTCCATTCTGGGATGGGTAATGGTTGTAATAAACCCGCAGGATGTTGATGTTCTGCTTTAATTTGTTGACATTCTAGACATCGTGCCAAATAATCAGCCACATATTTCTTCATTCCCAACTAATAATATTCTTTTCGAAGTGCAGTGATCATCTTTTGATATCCTCGGTGTCTAGCGTAATGACTCTTATGATACTCATCCAATATCATATTTCTAACACTGTTCTGATTGGGCACGTACAACCTTCCTTTATAATACAACATTCCAACATCATCCAAAGCATAATCCGACTGTTTTTCTTTGCTGGTTGGTTGCTGCACTTGCTGTTTTATTTACTGATAAACAACATCTTGTTCGGCTGCCTTTTTAGTCATTTCCCCGAAGGGGATTTTCCCTTCACTGCAAGAAATTTCGTATAGGCATTGCAATTTCCAACTCAAAGCATCCACCACCCGATTCTCCTTCCCTTTTAAATGCTTGATCTCAAAATCAAAACCACTTAGGAAATCCACCCACTGTGCTTGCCTTGCATATAGAGTGGGCTGGCTAAAATAATTGGTCAGACTGTGGTGATCTGTCAATAACAGAAATTTTCTTCCCATAAGGTAATGTCATCACATTTTCAGGGCGTGAATCACAGCTGCCAACTCTAGATCGTAAGCAGAATATTTCTGCTCATGCTCCTTTAATTTTCTTGATTCGTAAGTTATTACCTTCCCTTCCTGCATCAACACACCTCCTACTCCTTCTTTACTTGTGTCCGTGCACACCACATAATCTTTGTTGGGATCAGCTATGGTCAAAATGGGTGCGGTGGTGAGCAGGTATTTAAGTTGCTTGAAACTTTTTTGACATTCAGGGGTCCACCTAAAGGCCTTTCCCTTTTTCTATAAGGAAGTAATGGGATAAGCTACCCTCGAAAATCCTTCCACAAACCGTCTGTAATAGCCTGCTAACCCCATGAAGGATCGGATGTCTGCCACATCTTTAGGTACCGGCCATTCCATTATAGTCCTTATCTTTTCGTAATCCAATGTGATTCCTTCCTTAGTAATTATATGCCCCAAATATTATATTTGTTCTTTGTAAAATTCACATTTGTTGAACTTAGCGTATAGTTGGTGTTCTCGGAGGGTTTGCAACACTAATCTGAGGTGCTCCCGGTGCTCCTCCATAGTCCGAGAATAAATCAATATATCGTCAATGAAAATCAACACCGAACTTATCCAAATACTGGTGAAATACGTTGTTCATTAGACACATAAAAGTTGCGGGGGCATTGGTCAACCCAAAGGGTAACACCACAAATTCATAATGGCCATACCGTGTTCTAAAAGTTGTCTTAGCTATATCCTCCTCTTTAATCCTGACTTGGTGATACCCTGATCGCAAGTCAATCTTTGAGAAAACTGTTGCTCCCTTTACCCGATCAAACAGTTCATCGATACGAGGCAGAGGAAATTTGTTTTTGATCGTCAATTTGTTTAATTGACAGTAATCTGCACACATGCGAAGGGTCTCGTCTTTCTTCTTAACGAACAACATTGGAGCTCCCCAGGGTGACACACTGGGGTGGATATAGTTTTTGTACAACAGCTCCTGTAATTGCATTTTTAATTCTGTTAATTCTGGTATGCTCATTCTGTATGGTGCCGGGGATACCGGGGCTACTCCTGGCACTAATTCAATGGTAAAATCTATATCTCTTTTAGGTGGTGGTCCGGGAATCTCCTCCGGAAACACATCAACAAATTCCTATATTACAGGAATATTCTCCATTGTGGTTGTTTTATCTTTCGAGTTGGCATAACCCACCTGGACGGCATAAATCCGACATCCTTTCCTAATACATTTTGCTAATTGTGAGGTGGTTATGGGCCGAATTTGCACTGGCCGCTTGATTCCCTACATTTCTTGCTTTATTCCAAGCTCATCCTTATAACTGATAGTCTTGGTTTTACAATTAATTATGGACCAGTGTTTCTCTAACCAGTCCATACCAATTAATATATCATACGAACCAAGGGGAAGCACATTTAAATCTGCTGTAACTGACTGTCCTGCTATTTTTAAAGGGCAGCTTTTGATCTTAGCATTTACCCGTCTTTTTGCCCCTGTTGCCAATTGAACTAGCCAAGGGTCCTTAAACTTAATAGGTTGCAACTTAAAGTGCTCCACAATTCTAGGACTAATATAACTTAATGTTGCACCAGGGTCAATTAAAATAGTTACAGCAAGGTCTAAGAGTTTACCTTCAAATTCCACCATGGTCGGCTGGTACTCTGCCTGACGATCCTCCAAAGCAGCATCAATCTTCGGTAGACTCTGTCCTACATCACCAACTGCAGAAGATTCATAGACTTGGGAAACTTGTTCAGTTCCTTTTCGTTGAGGGTAGTTTTTAACATAATGGGGTCCACCACTGGAGGCCTTGCTGTCCCTTCGTTGTCTATTTTTCCGAGTTGTTCATTGGTTCTAGACTCAATGGGGGGCTTTAATCGGAGCGAGTTCTTCTGTATGCTTCTGTTGTTTTGTCCCTTGGCGAATCCTTTGTTACCACCTCCGCGATTACCCTTAGCACTTCCAGCTAGCTTGCTGCTTTTCTTATCGACCCATCTCTTACCTAGGATTTCTCCCTTCTGCTTGATTTGCTGGTAGCAAATTCAGGCTTTGCGTCTAGCCTCATCCATCGTCTTTGGGTTGTCAAATTTGATTCTTTCTCTCATACTCAAGGGTAAACTACTGACAAACCTTTGTACTTTAGCCTTTTCTTCCCGAATATAAGGCACATAACATATTAATGAAGTAAAGCGAGTGATGAACTCGTCCATAGTTTGATGTCCCAATCGCAGGTCATGGAACTCTCTTGCCTTTTCGCCATAGAAGCGTTCTGTCAAGTATCTTTCTTTAAAGTATTTTTAAAATTTTTCCCAAGTGATAGTCTGTTCACTCACTCCTTTTACCATCTTAACCTCCTCCCACCACAGGGTGGTTTTCCCCTGCAATTGGAAAATGGCCAACCTTGCCTTAAGATTGTGATCATATTCATACAGCTGAAAATATTTGTTCATATTAATCAACCACGCCTCAGCTGCCTCCTCCTGTTCTCCATCAAAATGTGGCGGTTTGATCTTACGGAATTCCCCTTGCAACTCTATCCGTTGCCTTTTTGATGTTTGTTGTTCGGAGGCATTATCAGATCGTTCCTCCTCCCTTCCTTCTGACTCTTCGGGTTCTGTGTTTTGATTCTGTACCCCTGACATCCTTTGTTGCTCAGCACTAGGATTCAGTGGTTGTTGATTTTGCTTGTCAGATAGGCTCTTTATAATTCTCTCATGTTCCATTGTTACCTTGCATTATCCTCCCTCAATTGGTCCATTTCATTTTTCAATTCCTGTATTGTCTCCAAAATTGCAAGGTTTGTATTGCAAGCCTCTTCTCCAAGCTGTACCCATAATTCGGGGTTATTCTCTGCAGGTCCCTGTCCCACTACAAATCTGTGTGACGCATTATCTTCTCTCCTCATATTGTCAATCTTTCTCCTGTAGTTAAACATAAAAATAACAGGTGAGTAGTCACGCATCAATTTTTTTTTTTTAACTGCTCAATAGAGATGGAAATAAATTATATTCAATCTGTATATCAACTGCAATTCCCCAGAGGTCACAGTTCTTGATACTGGGCTCTGATACCACTTGTAATGTCCCCATGAATTAACCTACGTGTAATAAATGTTTTTTTTTACAAATACACATATTCTATACCACCCTTGCATGCTTCTCAACGCCAATGTTTCAACTTTAATGCCACCTACACGCGGCAACACAATAGAAATGGCTATGTATAGAATTATGTGGTCATTTATGAGCGCAATTGGAAATATCCTGCGGAGGGTAGGGAATTGTCTGCCAGACTTAATGTTGGCAAAGTTGCTCCTTACACCTGGCCTTGGCATTTATGTCTGTTGGCTCGTTCACGTGAAGAGGACATGGTTTATGAACCCTCTGCTTTCGTGCCCTCGGGCTCCTCCCGGCATTGACGGTGTGGAAGTGAGATAGCCCATCCGAGGGTGAGGCTGGCTCGATGCACATCAACTTAGTTAATCGATCCATTAATGTTTCCAAAGTCATTTGGCCTCGGCCTTGCACAACTCCATTTCCTTCCTGGTGCCGAACATGCTTAGAACCTCTACTTGACGATGAATGGTTATGGCCCTGATGCTTAGCCAAGTTCCGGATCGACTTGGATCTGTTTTTTTTTTTAACGGCGACTGCCTTATGGTAAGTATTTCACTATGCTGTCTGTCTATAAGTTTCTTTTTCTTTGATTTCCCACACCCTTACTGTATCCCTTTGATTTCTGTTCGGCTTGAATTTCTAACATATTTCAGGCTTGTCTCTGTTTCTCTATGGACGAGGGTTACGGTTATTACTCCAGCGAGTTATGCATGGGTACGGGTGTAGCTGCCCAGCGTCCGGGTTCTATTCTCTCAGAGCTCGGCTGACAGATATGTTCTCATGTTTTCTCCGCATTCTATTTGTTACTTAATCGTCCTACTGCAAGAAATGAAAAGCTTCTTAGCATGATATGAAGAGCTCTTTATCTCTGTCGGTTAGTGATGGCCCTCTAGCTCCGTCCCTTACGGCTTCTCCTTTTTTTGCTTAATGTATAGAGTATTGGCAAGATTTGAGCCTGGTAGGTCCGCTTAGCTCATATAAGGGTTGGGAATCCATCCCTCGAAAGGGTTTTTGAACTATTAACTATATTTTGATGAGCCCTCGAGCTCTCTTATACATTTTCTCATGTAATGGATCCTCTGTTAAATAATTTTATTCGGGTTATTTCCCTTGGTGAACATTTTGTGGCTCCCTACGTTTTTAAGACTATTCATGCACACAATTTTTATGTATACTCCAGTTCTTCTACTGTTGGTCTAGTCTCTACGACCCGAGTTCTGTTGGTAGAGGGATGAGTGCCTTCCCTATCGTGCATTACCTTATTCCTTGAAATTCTATATATTTATAAACCCTCGTTAAGTTTCATGAATTATTGAATTATGATGTTTTTATCACTGTGACAGTGCATCATTGTAAATATATATATAATGTTGTTCTCTACATTCCTCCATTTGCCAGCGAGGTTTTCATTTCGTATTGTATGGTGCATGGCATTTCATAATGTATGATGCATGGCATAATGCACACTGCATGATGGTAAAGGGTTTGTGCTTCACAAGTTTATGTTTTTGTTTGACATTGATTATAAATCTGACTCTTCACACTACTAGATTCTTGTTATATAACTTACAGGATTATTACCTCAATTCGCCCTCAGAGCCAGGTTTATTCTTTTATGCATTCTCTCTGATTTACTCGTTCTTGTATGAAGCCGAGATTTACAAGATTGCCTTGTTGTCATTTTACATGTATATTTGAGTGCTTACCTTGCTGTCTCATAGATTTTATCTGCATGTTAGTAGGAGAAATAAAACTCTGGTCATGAAGTCTGCATGCCCTCGCAGTTATGACTATGCTACTCAGAGTTTCTTTAAAGTTAAATATATTTTTATTCCGCGAATGCTTCAGGGTTCTAATTTGAAATGTTATACTTTTCTACATTTTCTTTGTGATAAAGCATGTGAAGAGAATAAAGAAAGAACTATGTTGGTCCTTCTGTTTTTAATAGAATGCATTTCATTTTGCTATAATGGAAATCTTTTGAAGACTCTGAATCTATGGTGAGCCTGTGGGTTTTTCTGTTTTGCCATTATTTCTATAATCTCTGAAAAGATTTCCCAGCAGACCACTCTCGCATTTGACTCCCAGAATTTAAAAAAAAAAAAAAAAAAAGGAACAAGATTCAAAACTCTTCACAAGCTACAAACACTAGCATCAGTAAAGGTTTCTTTAGGAGGACAACCATTCCTCCGCTCAGTTACCCGTCCTGATTCCCTGTAAGAAAATTTCTCCCACTCCCCTTTCACAATATAAAGAGGAAACAGAGAAAAAAAAGGAATAACATTATACAACTTTCTAAACAGTCCCAACACATAGGTTTCTTACGTACCTGGAGTTCTTCTGCTGAAGAGTTGTTCCTGACAGTCACCTGAATCAGGGTTTGCTGTCTTTCAATCCACCCGACCATGAGATCGTCCTTCAGGACCAGAATCTCCCCCCTTGCTTCTTGCTAGACCGCAGTCTTCTATAAGTGCTCGTACAGTGAGCAGGGCTATCTAGTCATCACCAGACTTAGCCACTTTTCTTTCCTTATTGGATTCTTTCCCTTTTTCCTCTGCCTGTCACTACAGCGCAGATTTTCCCCTCCTCCCCTCCTTTTCTCTGGAAACTTTTCCAGTTAGGCGAGGTAGTTAGGGTTGCTTTCACAACAACTGTCTTTCCACCTCAAGAGGACAACTTCCTCCTTTTAAGGAAACACTTTCTTTCATCTCATAATGAAAACAAATTATATTTACATTTTTAAATAGATAATAATAACAGGTTCAATTTATATTTACCACAGTAAATCAAATATTTACATTTTTATCGCGGGGCATTACAACACCATAAAAGGATTCAAAAATCTCAAAGGAATGTATGACCTTATTAAACTATTTCGAAAGTGAGATGTCACTCCATTGTGTTAATGTCACTGGTACAAAACTTGAAGGGCAAAAACCGAATCATGCTAATGGTGGTGTGGATCACGGAGAGTAAGATCCCCGAGAGATTTTGATGGCTTAGATACCCTAGATTAGGATCCTGAGAGATTTTGAATCTTAAGACTCACATTACCTGACAAACTAAAAAATTATTATTTTCAATAAATATAATAAAAATAATTTTACAAAATACCTCCACTTATAAAAACCCTGATTAAATTATTAAATTTTATTTAAAATATTTATTGTATTCAGAGTAAAATATGCTTTATAAAATAACAAAACCAACATTAAAAACTCCTTAGAAAACAAAAAAATTAATGTTAAAACAACCAAACATAAAATCTACTCACAATCACTGTACATTTCCCAAACATACAAAATAAACTCCCTAAAAGCCAAATATATTCGTATTTAAAAAATTAATTCATCTAAAAAACACTTTCAAAAATTACATTCGAGAGTTATATTCAATTTCTTAACAAATTTTACCTTTTTAACAACATCTTTCGAAAAAAATCACATAAGATAAAACCTACTCAAATTCACTATACATTTTCCCAAACTTAACAAATAAACTCCCTTAAACCCAAATATATTGGTATTTAAAAAATTAATTCATCTAAAAAAATAAAAAATAAAAACACTTTCAAAAATTACATTCCTGAGTTATTTTCAATTCCTTAACAAATTTTACATTTTTAACATCTTTTGGAAAAAATCACATAAGAGATATTCTCATCGACGCGTTTTTAACGAGAGAGTGTGGTTCATCTTCATCTTATTCTGAAGATGAACCACACTGGTTGGTTCAAATCAAGTGATCATGAGTAAGCAACCATGAATTTGAACATAAAACATTTTTTAGGCATGTGCCCCCCAACACCTGATCACATAGAAGCAACCATGAATTTGAACATAAAACACATAACGTGCTACTCATATTTAGTTTACATTTTCCCAAAACTAACCAAAAAAGTTCTATAGAAACAAAAAAAAAAAAAACTCTCTAGAAACCAAAAAAAAATAAACTCCCTAAAACCTAAATATATTCATATTTAAAAAAATAATTCATCTAAAAAACACTTTCAAAAATTACAATCCTGAGTTATATTCAATTCCTTAACAAATTTTACATTTTTAACAACATCTTTTGGGAAAAATCACATAAGAGATATGAGATATTCTCATCGACTCATTTCGAACCAGCTAGTGTGGTTCATCTTCATCTTACCTCAAGATGACCCATTTCGAACTAGCTAGCATGGTTCATTTTCATCTTACCTGAAGATGAAGATGAACCACGCTCAAGTGTCGATGAGAATATCTTATGTGATTTTTTCCAAAAAAATGTTGTTAAAAATATTATGGATCACAAAAATCTTAGCTAAATTTTTTTACATTAATCTATAAATCCAAAATAAACATTCTTCTAATTACAATTACACTAAATAATTTATTATGTGATTTTTTCCAAAAAAATGTTGTTAAAAATATTATGTATCACAAAAATCTTAGCTCAAAAATTTTACATTAATTTATAAATCCAAAATAGACATTCTTCTAATTACAATTACACTAAATAATTTATTATTTTTTTCCAGTAGCTTGGATAAATTATATTTTTGCCCTTTTTAAAAACTACACACCATAAAAGGATTCAAAAATCTCAAAGGAATGTATGACCTTATATTCCGGAATACCACAAAATATAAAATTAGTTGAATAGAATTGAGATGTCACTCCATTGTGTTAATGTCACCAGTACAAAACTTGAAGGGCAAAAATCCAATCATGCTAACGGTGGTGTGGACTAGGGAGGGTAAGATCCCTGAGAGATTTTGATGGCTTAGGTACCCCTAGATTAGGATCCCCGGAGATTTTGAATCTTAAGACTCACATTAAGTGACAAACTAAAAAAATATTTATTTCAATAAAAATAATTTTACAAAATACCTCCTCTTGTAAAAACCCGGATTAAATTATTAAATTTTATTAAAATGTTTATTGTATTGAGAGTAAAATATGCTTTATAAAATAACAAACCAACATTAAAAACTCTTTAGAAACCAAAAAATTAATGTTAAACAACCAGACATAAAACCTACTCACAATCACTGTACATTTTCCTAAACATACAAAATAAACTCCCTAAAAACCAAATATATTCCTATTTAAAAAAAAAATAATTCATCTAAAAAACACTTTCAAAAATTACATTCGTGAGTTATATTCAATTTCTTAACAAATTTTACCTTTTTAACAACATCTTTCGGAAAAAAATCACATAAGGTAAAACCTACTCACATTCACTGTACATTTTCCCAAACTTACCAAATAAACTCCCTAAAACCCAAATATATTCGTATTTAAAAAATTAATTCATCTAAAATTTTAAAATAAAAAATAAAAATAAAAACACTTTCAAAAATTACATTCCTGAGTTATATTAATTTCCTTCACAAATTTTACATTTTTAACAACATGTTTTGAAAAAATCACATATAAGAGATATTCTCATCTACCAGTTTCGAACCAGCCAGTGTAGTTCATCTTCATCTTATTCTGAAGATGAACCACACCCCCAACACGTGATCATGAGTAAGCAACCATGAATTTGAACATAAAACATTCTTTAGGCATGTGCCCCCCAACACGTGATATGAATTTGAACATAAGACATTTTTTAGGCATGTGCCCCCCAACACATGATCATGAGTAAGGAACCATGAATTTGAACATAAACCATATAACGTTCTACTCATATTTACTTTACATTTTCCCAAAACTACTAAAAAAAAAAACTCTCTAGAAACCAAAAAAATTAATGTTAAACATGGTTAAACAACCAAACATAAAACCTACTCACATTCATTGTACATTTTCCCAAGCTTACCAAATAAACTCCCTAAAATCCAAATATATTCATATTTAAAAAAATAATTCATTTAAAAAAAATAACACTTTCAAAAATTACATTCCTGAGTTATATTCAATTCCTTAACAAATTTTACATTTTTAACAGCATCTTTTGGGAAAAATCACATAAGAGATATTCTCATGGACCCCTTTAGAACCAGCTAGTGTGTTTCATCTTCATCTTACCTGAAGATGAACCACACTCACGTGGTGTCGATGAAAATATCTCTTATGTGATTTTTTCCAAAACATGCTGTTAAAAATATTATGGATCACAAAAATCTTAGCTCAAAAATTTTGACTTAATTTATAAATACAAAATAATCATTCTTCTAATTACAATTACACTAAATAATTTATTATTTTTTCACTAGCTTCGATAAATTATATTTTTGCCATTTATAAATAGTACACACCATAAAAGGATTCAAAAGTCTCAAAGGAATGTATGACCTTATCAAACTATGCTCGAATACCACAAAATATAAAATTACTTGAATAAAAGTGAGATGTCACTCCGTTGTGTTAATGTCATTGGTATGAAACTAAGGGCAAAAATCCAATCATGCCAAAGGTAAATAATTTATTATTTTTTCACTAGCTTCGATAAATTATATTTTTGCCCTTTATAAATAGTACACACCATAAAAGGATTCAAAAGTCTCAAAGGAATGTATGACCTTATCAAACTATGCTCGAATACCACAAAATATAAAATTACTTGAATAGAAGTGAGATGTCACTCCGTTGTGTTAATGTCATTGGTATGAAACTTGAAGGGCAAAAATCCAATCATGCCAACGGTGGTGTGGACGCGGTAGAGTAAGATCCTCGAGAGATTTTGATGAGTTAGATACCCCTAGATTTGGATTTCAAAAGATTTTGAATCTTAAGACTCACATTACGTAACAAACTAAAAAAATATTTATTTTGATAAATATAATAAAATAGTTTTACAAAATACCTCCTCTTATAAAAACCCTGATTAAATTATTAAATCTCCACACACAGGTGTCACTATGGAAGAGCGACCTTCTTCCCCTCTCTCTCTATATTATATTCTTGTTTAGGGAGGAAGTTTTCACCCAACACACTTACAGAAAAAACAATCAAAATGTCTTGAGACATAGGTGCCACTATGGAAGACCAATGTGGCCCTTATATATATATATATATATATATATATAGAGGAATGGATGGCCATAATGTGATATAGGGTTGATTGTGAATGTGATCATTAAAATTTTTAGGCACGTGGCCTCAATAAGTGATCATGAGTAAGCAATCATGAATTTGAACATATAATATTCTACTCATATTTACTTTACATTTTCCCAAAACTAAACAAATAACTTCTCTAGAAACCAAAAAAATTAATGTTAAACAACCAAACATAACTCTTTAGAAACCAAAAAAATTAATATTAAACAACCAAACATAAAACCTACTCACAATCATTGTACATTTTCCCAAACATACAAAATAAACTCCTTAAAAGCCAAATATATTCGTGTTTAAAAAATTAATTCATCTAAAAAAACACTTTCAAAAATTATATTCGTGAGTTATATTCAATTTCTTAAAAAATTTTACCTTTTTAATAGCATTTTTTTTTTAAAAACCACATAAGATAAAACCTACTCACATTCAATGTACATTTTCCCAAACTACCAAATAAACTCCCTAAAACCCAAATATATTCGTATTTAAAAAATTAATTCATCTAAAATTTTAAAATAAAAAATAAAAATAAAAAACACTTTCAAAAATTACATTCCTGAGTTATATTCAATTCCTTAACAAATTTTACATTTTTAACAACATCTTTCGGAAAAAATCACATAAGAGATATTTTCATTGACGCCTTTCTAACCACATAAGAGATATTTTCATCGACCCTTTCTAACCAGTGAGTGTGGTTCATCTTCATCTTATTCTGAAGATGAACCACACTTCTGGTTCAAATTTTTAGGCATGTGGCCCCAACACGTGATCATGAATAACCATGAATTTGAACATAAAACATTTTTTAGGCATGTGCCCCCAATAGATGATCATAAGTAAGCAACCATGAATTTGAACATAAAACATTTTTTAGGCAAGTGCCCCCCAACACGTGATCACGAGTAAGCAACCATGAATTTGAACATAAAACATATAAAGTTCTACTCATATTTACTTTACATTTTCCCAAAACTAACCAAAAAAATTCTCTAAAAAAAAAGAAAAAGAAAAGAACTCTCTAGAAACCAAAAAAATTAATGTTAAACATGGTTAAACAACGAAACATAAAACCTACTCACATTCACTATACATTTTCCCAAGCTTACCAAATAAACTCCCTAAAACCAGAATATATTCATATTTAAAAAAACAATTCATCTAAAAAACACTTTCAAAAATTACATTCGTGAGCTATATTCAATTCCTTAACAAATTTTACATTTTTAACAACATCTTTAGGGAAAAATCACATAAGATATATTCTCATCGATCTGTTTCGAACCAGCTAGTGTGGTTCATCTTCATCTTACCTAAAGATGAACCACACTCACGTATCGATGAGAATATGTAATGACCCCGGTAAATTTATAAATAATTCTTCTGTTGTTACCACTGTAGGTAAAAACATTGAACAAGGATTATTGTTTTAAAAAAAATGATTATAATATTATTAATTCGGAATTTGAGCATGGAATGAGTAAATCACATATAGTAACTTCACATGAGGAAGTTATTCTCTTTTCTTGATAATTAAAAAAAAAAAAAAAAAACAGTTGCCAACATGAAAAGGGGAAAACCCTAACTGTTTTTTTTTCCTCCCATAGTAAAGATGGGGGAGGAAAAGGGACCAGGCTGTTGAGGAACAGATGGAAGAAAAGAGGAAAAAGAAAAGAAAGAAAACATGCTAAGTCTGGTGAAGACCAGATAGCATGGGCACAGATGGTGCACTGAATTTGCTGAAGGCAGTGGTCTGGCAAACAAGCTTGGGGGGAGATTCGGTTTTATTGACGAGTCTCGTGGACGGGAGGAAAGACAAGCAAGAAACTAGTTTCCCACACTCTGGAGAGGTGTGGAAACGGTGAGAGTAAAGGTACAGGTAAGTATAACTGTGGATTCCATATTTCTGTAAAGAAATTGTGTCATTAAGGAGCACCACGTTAGTGGTATTAATTATATGGATAAATTGCCTTGATTAAGGATTCTATTACAAAAGAAAAACTAGCGGTACTCTGTGTGAGACTTGGTTTTGGACCCTGTTCGGAAAATAACATTGGTAAAATTCAACTAAGCCAAAAGTAGGGGTTCCTTACGTTTAAGGTGGTTACAGGTATCTGTTAAGGCTCCCGTAACCCCATAAAACCAGTAGTAGAACCCTGGGAAACTGTAGGGTTTACATTAAAAAGAAAGGAGAAAATATTCATAAGTCTGTGACTACAGCGAATCGGAAACAGTAAACTGTAAATAAATTAAGAGCGAAGAGTGTAAAGCTCTTGGAACAAACAAACTTGGAGATAGAAAAAAAACATAGCAAAATCATCCTCTGCGGCTAGGTATAACAGAGGAGTTCTTTTTCTAAAGCTGTATTAAAATTTCATTATAACAACCAAATACCGAATATAAATATCAAGTCATAACATTCAGCGAAATCACGGTACAATGCCGGTACAATGCCTATAGAATCACATAGGATCAGAATGTAGTTGGCGGAAACCGTAAATCGACTTCAAATGCCTTAAATAAAACCACCATTCGCCAGTCTCAAGGCGGTATATGCATACATATATATTTCAAAGCAAATAATGAAAGGAATTTATGAACCCAAAGGTCTGAGTCAAAACACCATAACCGTCAGAACCGAATGTTCTCGGTTACCTGTGAATGCAGTCATGATAGAATAATAAAAGTCGGATAGAAAGTTACAAGCGTTGTGAACCTTTTTAAAACAAGAATTTCACTCAAGCATACCAGAGTGCTGAATGCATATTATATCAACCAAATCAAAAAAATCGACTATATGTACATATCAGGTAAACATTGGTAGATCTAATGACAGAAGAATGTCTGAGTAATTTATAAAATAAAATGTTCTTAAGCAAAAGGAATACAACCATGCCGAAGACCTGTACGTCGAAGCCACCGAGTCATACCATGGACTCCGGGACCCCAGACTCAGGAATCCATAACTTTACATCGGAACAAAGGAAGCACAAAAAGGAAAATATATGCAGTATATTATATTCACAGTAAAACTTGTTCAAGAGCATGCAGATGGGTTAGAACCCGGACTGAAGAACTCATCGAAACCCTTACAGTACAGAACGAAAAACAATATTTATATAACTTATGGCCAGATAACATTCATACAACCAGTACTGAATATTACATCTCAAATAAATACCGGACTGTTTGTCCTCAAATAAAACAAAATACATAGCGATACAGTCATATAAATTTATGAAGACAGAAGCCTCATTGAGTAACGACTGTGGATGGCTCTCACGGCCGTGAAGATAAAACAATCGTATACATCCTTCCGAAAGTATCATCGAACCTGACAAGGGAATGAACAGACTTAAGCCGTTGAACCAGCATTCTGCCCAAACAATAGTCGGGTGCAGCAAGGGTTCGGGTTGAACTTACCTAGAGAAGTTCATCATTATATCCGAACGAGGACTGCTACCTTTCCATCCTCAGCGACGATCATTCCAAGTCCTGCCTATTCGCACAGTGAAACAAGTTAGAAATCGTCCACAGCCTACCATAAAAATCTAAATAAATTCAAGGTAATAGTAAAAAAAATAAAACGCGTAGGTGATACCTGAACTGTTGAGCAAGGTCGAGGCATTCGGCTCGCCTTCAAACGAAAAGGCATGAGCAGATCTCTGAACCAAAGCCGTAGCCGGTGGAATCCTCTGGAAGCAAACTCTGTATCGGAGGAACCCTCTGGAGGCGGAGCTCGCAAACACCAAATGGAGACCAAAACCCTTAGGCGCTGCCATGTATAGTTGGTCAGAGCAAATACAACCGTTCGATGGAGGGAAATGAATACCCCCCGTCGATTTCCTCCAGAATCCCGAGGATCGTGTACCCTGCGGTAAATATATTAATGTCAATAGCTATCAACAATTATCACCGGATTGCCAGCTGAGTTGGGGTAAGCAGATCTCGAGGAAAGCCCACCTGTCATCCTCTCAGCTAGTTGACCATTAATACACTTTGGGGAAACAAACCGCCATCGTACCACCAGCAATAAACATCAGGGTATATGAAATCCGATTGCCGAGAAAAGGAGTTAATATGTAAGGTTTGATATGGCCATAGCAATCTACCTTATATGGTTGGCACGACAATTATACCGTGTAGATTAATGTATAATTGTCAAATCAAATAAAAAAAAAATTAATCGATATTTTATTTAGTTGGGAGTTGTGACATGTGGTATCAGAGCCCAGTTACAGAACTGAGGCCTCTGGGGAAATAAAATTAAACAAAAAAAATATAGAAGTGGCATACAGAAATATTATCAATGATAAAATACATTTACTCGTTTAGTTGCTAGTATCATGCTAATTCTTCTCTCATCGTTGCCATTTAACTTTATGATCAAGTACAGGACCAGGAGTCCAAGGAACTGCAATATGAGGAGGACAGATAGTACATCTCGCAGATATGCGATGGGATAGGGAGCACATGGTCCCGAAAATAACCCTGAACTATGGGTACAGCTCGGGGAAGAAGCCAGAGTTACAAACCAGGCGATTCTGGAAACAGTGCAGGAGCTTAAGAATGAGATGGCTCGGTTACGAGAGGACAATGCACGATTAACGATGGAACAAGAAAGAATTTTAAAAAGTCTGTCCGACAGGCATAACCAGCCGCCAATTAATCCTAGCACAGAACAACAAAGAATATCAGAAGAACAGAACCATCATATACCCCCTGAAAGATCAGAAGAACAAGAGGAACGTTCTGACAATGCGTTTGAACAACAAACCTCAAAAAGGCAAAGGGTGGAGTTGCAAGGAGAGTTTCGCAAGATTAAACCACCACACTTTGACGGGGAACAGGAAGAAGCAGCTGAAGCATGGTTAATTAATATGAACAAGTATTTTCAGCTGTACGAGTATGACCATAACCTTAAAGCACGTTTGGCTATTTTTCAATTGCAGGGAAAGGCCACCCTATGGTGGGAAGAAGTTAAAATTGTAAAGGGAGTGACTGAGCAAACCATTACTTGGGAAAACACCCAAAGGTACTTTAAGGAGAGATATTTGATCGAGCGCTTCTACAATGAAAAGGCAAGAGAATTCCACGATTTGCGGTTGAGACAACAGACTATGGACAAATTTATCACCCGTTTTACCTCCTTGCTCCGCTATGTGCCATATATAAGGGAGGAAAAAGCAAAAGTGCAACGATTCGTTAGCAGCTTGCCACCGTATATGCGGGAGAGGATTGAGTTTGATAATCCAAAGTCAATGGACGAGGCAATCCGTAAATCCAGAATCTATTATCAACAAAGTAAACAAAAAGGGGAAGCTACTGGCAGAAAATGGAATGAGAAAAAGGGCTTTAAGTCAATCGGACATAATAAAGGAAATCGCAGTGGCGAAAGTAAGGGAAATGGCAAGGGACCGAACAACAGAAGTACACCAAGAACTGCATCCAAATTTAGGACAGCGAATGAATCCAGGGTCAGCGAGCAGCATGCAAGACTGGACAGCGAAGGGACAGCAAGGCCCCCGGTGCAGTGCTGGGGTTGTGGGGGGCCGCACTACGTCAAAAACTGTCCACAACGTAAGGGAACTGAACAGTTATCCCAAATCCATGAAGCCTCAACGGTTGGCAAAGTTGGACGTAGCGTACCAAGGATTAATGCAGCTCTGGATGATCGACAGGCGGAATATCAACCAACCATGGTTGAATTTGAAGGTAAAATCTCAGACCTTACCATAGCTGTTTTAATTGACTCAGGGGCTACACTAAGTTATGTGAGTCCAAAGGTGGTGGAACGCTGTAATTTGCAACCTGTTAAATTCAAAAACCCATGGCTAGTACAACTAGCTACGGGAGCCAAGAGGCGAGTAATAGCAAAAATCAATGATTGTTCTTTCGCTATAGCTGGACAACCAGTAATGGTTGATCTGAACGTACTCCCCCTCAGTTCATATGATATTTTAATTGGCATGGATTGGTTGGAAAGGCACTGGTCGTTAGTTGATTGTAAAACCAAGATTATTTATTATAAAGATCAGCATGGAGCTAGAAAAGAAATGCAAGGAATTAAGCGACCAGTGCAGGTTCGACCAATAACCGCAACCCAACTAGCAAAATGTATCCGAAAAGGGTGCCAGATTTATGCTATTCAAGTGTGTTATGCGGATTCCAAGGATAAAACAGCTACATTGGATAGTATCCCTATAATACGAGAGTTTGCAGATGTATTTCCGGAAGAGATTCCCAGACTACCGCCAAAAAGGAATATAGATTTTACCATTGAGTTGGTACCGGGCGCAGCCCCAGTGTCACGAGCACCCTATAGAATGAGTGTGCCCGAATTAACAGAATTAAAAATGCAGTTGCAAGAATTACTAGATAAAAACTATATTCGTCCCAGCGTGTCTCCATGGGGAGCCCCAGTATTATTTGTTAAGAAAAAGGACGGAACCCTTCGTATGTGCATTGATTACCGTCAGTTGAATAAGCTGACCATCAAAAACAAATATCCTTTACCTCGGATTGACGAACTGTTTGACCAAGTGAAAGGTGCAACAGTGCTCTCTAAGATTGATTTGCGATCAGGTTACCACCAGATCCGAATTAAAGAGGAGGATATTGCTAAAACAACTTTCAGAACAAGGTATGGTCATTATGAATTCGTGGTATTACCTTTCGGGTTAACCAACGCCCCTGCAACTTTCATGTGTTTAATGAACAACATCTTTCATCAATATCTGGATCGATTCATGCTGATATTTATCAATGATATATTAATATACTCCCGCACCATCGAAGAGCACCAGGAACATCTTAGAATGGTGCTACAGACCCTTCGAGAACATCAATTATACGCTAAGTTTAGTAAATGTGATTTCTTCAAGGAAGAAATCTAGTACTTGGGTCACGTAATTACAAGGGATGGGATTGCAGTGGATCCAGAAAAGATAAAGGCCATAATGGAGTGGCCCGTACCAAGGGATGTAGCGGATATCCGGTCCTTTATGGGATTAGCCGGGTATTATAGACAGTTTGTGGAGGGTTTCTCCAAAGTGGCTTTCCCTATCACTTCCTTGCAGAAAAATGGGAGAGCATTCCAATGGACCCCAAATTGTCAGAAAATCTTCGAGCAGTTGAAGCATTTGCTCACCTCAGCACCTATTTTGAGTATAGTTGATCCTGACAAGGACTATGTGGTATGCACTGATGCAAGCAAAGAAGGATTGGGGGGTGTATTAATGCAAGAAGGTAAAGTGATTGCATATGAGTCGAGAAAGTTAAAAGAGCACGAACAGAAATATTCTGCCTACGATTTGGAGTTGGTTGCTTTTATACATGCCTTAAAAATGTGGCGGCATTACCTTATGGGAAGGAAGTTTCTATTGCTGACTAACCATCACAGTCTGACCAATTATTTTAGCCAGCCCACTTTAAACGCTAGGCAAGCTCGGTGGGTGGACTTCTTAAGCGGCTTTGATTTTGATATTAAACATTTGCAAGGAAAGGAAAACCGAGTGGCAGATGCCTTAAGTCGGAAGGTACAAAAATTGTACGAAATCTCCATGAGTGGATGGAAAAGTCCTCTTTGGAAAATAATAAAGGAAACAGCAGAACAAGATGCTGAATATCAGCAAATAAAACAACAATTACAGCAATCCGACAGCGGGAAAAGTCAACAAGAATATGAGTTGGATGATGCGGGGATGTTGTACTACAAGAAAATGATATATGTACCAAACCAAAGCAGTATTAAAAATATGATATTGGATGAATTCCACATCGGCCATTATGCGGGTCACCCGGGCTACCAGAAAATGATCACTGCAATTTGGAAAAATTATTTTTGGCCAGGAATGAAGAAGAACGTGGCTGAGTACTTGGCACGGTGCTTAGAATGCCAACAAATTAAAGCAAAACATCAACACCCAGCAGGATTAATGCAACCATTACCTATTCCAGAATGGAAATGGGAAACCATTTCCATGGACATTATCACTGGATTACCTAAGACAAAGAGGAACAACGATTCCATTATGGTGGTAGTAGACAAGTTGAGTAAAGCTGCACATTTTATACATGTGCAATCTACGTACAAGGCTGCACAAATTGCTCATATTTTTATGCAGAATGTGTTCAAATTACATGGGCTTCCAAAAACAATAATTTCAGATCGTGATGTGAAATTCACATCAGCCTTTTGGAGAACGTTATTCGCTGAATTAGGAACTCAGCTGAACTTCAGTACAGCGTATCATCCCCAAACTGACGAACAGACAGAACGAGTGAACCAAGTGGTTGAGGATATGTTAAGGGCTTACATAACGTAGCAACCTATGTTGTGGGAAGAATATTTACACTTGGTAGAATTCGCGTATAACAATGGGTATCATACCTCGACGCAAATGAGTCCTTTCGAAGCTCTATATGGCTGGAAATGCCGTACACCTTCAGCTGGGGTGGACCCGAAGATAGGTTGAGTTTAGGACCTGAAATGCTTAAAGAAATGGAAGACATGGTGAAGAGGGTACGTGCTAATTTGAAAGCTGCTCAAGACAGACAGAAAAATTTTGCTGACCGGAAAAGAAGGTTCAAGGATTACCAAGTTGGAGACCATTTTTATATCAGAATTCAAGCCAAAAAGAGTACATTGCAGTGGAGCGGGTGTGCCAAATTGGCACCCCGATACTGTGGACCTTTCCAAGTCTTGGCAAGGATCGGACCAGTGGCTTACCAACTCGCCCTGCCAAGTCACATCCGGGTTCACAATGTTTTCCATGTGTCAATATTAAAAAAATATGTCTATGACCCTAGGCATGTGATCAGATGGCAGGATATTCAGGTGGGAATTGTTGCTACAATAAACCTGACAAAAGAATCATTAAAAAAAAAAAACTAACTTAGAATGTTGCATGTTGCAGGTCGAACTAGAAGGAGAGGTCCTGGTCGAGCCACTGAGCATCCTCGACCGGAGAGAAGTGCAGCTGCAGAGACGAGCTATTACCCAAGTTAAAGTACAATGGCGACATTTTGGGCTTGAGGAGGCCACTTGGGAAGATGAAGCACTAATAAAAAGGACCTATCCAGGGTTGTTCATGGCTGAGAGACATCGAGACGATGTTCAATCTCAGGGGGAGGAGATGTAATGACCCTGGTAAATTTATAAATAATTCTTCTGTTGTTACCACTGTAGGTAAAAACATTGAACAAGGATTATTGTTTTAAAAAAAATGATTATAATATTATTAATTCGGAATTTGAGCATGGAATGAGTAAATCACATATAGTAACTTCGCATGAGGAAGTTATTCTCTTTTCTTGATAATTAAAAAAAAAAGCAGTTGCCAACAGGAAAGGGGGAAAACCCTAACTGTTTTTTCTTCCTCCCATAGTAAAGATGGGGGAGGAAAAGGGACCGGGTTGTTAAGGAACAGACGGGAGAAAAGAGGAAAAAGAAAAGAAAAGAAAACATGCTAAGTCTTGTGAAGACCAGATAGCATGGGCACAGATGGTGCACTGAATTTGCTGAAGGCAGTGGTCTGGCAAACAAGCTTGGGGGGAGATTCGGTTTTATTGACAAGTCTCGTGGACGGGAGGAAAGACAAGCAAGAAACCAGTTTCCCAAACTCTGGAGAGGTGTGGAAACGGTGAGAGCAGAGGTACAGGTAAGTATAATTGCGGATTCCATATTTCTATAAAAAAATTGTATCATTAAGGAGCACCACGTTAGTGGTATTAATTATATGGATAAACTGCCTTGATTAAGGATTCTATTACAAAAGAAAAACTAGCGGTACTCTGTGTGAGACTTGGTTTTGGACCCTGTTCGGAAAATAACATTGGTAAAATTCAACTAAGCCAAAAGTAGGGGTTCCTTACGTTTAAGGTGGTTACAGGTATCTGTTAAGACTCCCATAACCCCATAAAACCAGTAGTAGAACCCTGGGAAACTGTAGGGTTTACATTAAAAAGAAAGGAGAAAATATTCATAAGTCTGTGACTACAGCGAGTCGGAAACAGTAAGCTGTAAGTAAAACTGTAAATAAATTAAGAGCGAAGAGTGTAAAGCTCTGGGAACAAACAAACTTGGAGATAGAAAAAGAACATAGCAAAATTCTCCTCTGTGGCTAGGTATAACAGAGGAGTTCTTTTTCTAAAGCTGTATTAAAATTTCATTATAACAACCAAATACCGAATATAAATATCAGGTCATAACATTCAGCCAAATCACGGTACAATGCCGGTGCAATGCCTATAGAATCACATAGGATCAGAATGTAGTTGGCGGAAACCGTAAATCGACTTCAAATGCCTTAAATAAAACCACCATTCGCCAGTCTCAAGGCGGTATATGAATACATATATATTTCAAAGCAAATAATGAAAGGAAATTACGAACCCGAAGGTCTGAGTCAAAACACCATAACATTCAGAACCGAATGTTCTCGATTACCTGTGAATGCAGTCATGATAGAATAATAAAAGTCGGATAGAAAGTTACAAGCGTTGTGAACCTTTTTAAAACAAGAATTTCACTCAGGCATACCAGAGTGATGAATGCATATTATATCAACCAAATCAAAAAAATCGACTATATGTACATATCAGGTAAACGTTGGTAGATCTAATGACAGAAGAATGTCTGAGTAATTTATAAAATAAAATGTTCTTAAGCAAAAGGAATACAGCCATGCCGAAGACCTGTAGGTCGAAGCCGCCGAGTCATACCATGGACTCCGGGACCCCAGACTCAGGAATCCATAACTTTACATCGAAACAAAGGAAGCACTAAAAGGAAAATATATGCAATATATTATATTCACAGTAAAACTTGTTCAAGAGCATGTAGATGGGTTAGAACCCGGACTGAAGAACTCATCGAAACCCTTACAGTACAGAACGAAAAACAATATTTATATAACTTACGGCCAGATAACATTCATACAACCAGTACTGAATATTACATCTCAAATAAATACCGGACTGTTTGTCCTCAAATAAAACAAAATACATAGCGATACAGTCATATAAATTTATGAGGACAGAAGCCTCATTGAGTAACGACTATGGATCGCTCTCACGACCGTGAAGATAAAACAATCGTAGACATCTTCCGAAAGTATCATCGAACCTGACAAGGGAATGAACAGAGTTAAGCCGTTGAACCGACATCCTGCCCAAACAATAGCCGGGTGCAGCAAGGGTTCGGGTTGAACTTACCCGGAGAAGTTCATCGTTATATCCGAACGAGGACTGCTACCTTTCCATCCTCGGCGACGATCATTCCAAGTCCTTCCTATTCGCACAGTGAAACAAGTTAGAAATCGTCCACAACCTACCATAAAAATCTAAATCAATTCAAGGTAATAGTAAAAAAAATAAAACACGTAGCTGATACCTGAACTGCTGAGCAAGGTCGAGGCATTCGGCTCGCCTTCAAACGAAAAGGCATGAGCAGACCTCTGAACCAAAGCCGTAGCCGGTGGAATCCTCTGGAAGCGAACTCTGTATTGGAGGAACCCTTTGGAGGCGGAGCTCGAAACACCAAATGGAGACCAGAACCCTTAGGCGCTGCCATGTATAGTTGGTCAGAGCAAATACAACCGTTCGATGGAGGAAAATTAATACCCCCGTCGATTTCCTTCAGAATCCCGAGGATCATGTACCCTGCAGTAAATATATTAATGTCAACAGCTATCAACAGCTATCACCAGATCACCAGCTGAGTTGGGGTAAGCAGATCTCGAGGAAAGCCCACCTGTCATCCTCTCAGCTAGTTGACCATTAATACACTCTGGGGAAACAAACCGCCATCATACCACCAACAATAAACATCAGGGTACATGAAATCCGATTGCCGAGAAAAGGAGTTAATATCTAAGGTTTGATATGGCCATAGCAATCTACCTTATATGGTTGGCACGACAATTATATCGTGTAGATTAATGTATAATTCTCAAATCAAATAATTTTTTTTTAATCGATATTTTATTCAGTTGGGAGTTGTGACAGAATATCTCTTATGTGATTTTTTCCAAAAAATGTTGTTAAAAATATTATGGATCACAAAAATTTTAGCTCAAAAATTTTACATTATATTATAAATCCAAAATAAACATTCTTCTAATTACTATTACACTAAATAATTTATTATTTTTTTCAGTAGCTTCGATAAATTATATTTTTGCCCTTTATAAATACTACACACCATAAAATTAGTTGAATAGAAGTGAGATGTCACTCCGTTGTGTTAATGTCACTGGTACCAAACTTGAAGGGCAAAAATCCAATCCTGCTAACGATGGTGTGGATCAAGTAGAGTAAGATCCCCGAGAGATTTTGATGGCTTAGATACCCCTATATTAGGATCCCGAGAGATTTTGAATCTTAAGACTCACATTACATGACAAACTAAAAACATATTTATTTCAATAAATATAATAAAAATAATTTTACAAAATACCTCCTCTTATAAAAACCGTGATTAAATTATTAAATTTTATTAAAATATTTATTGTATTGAGAGTAAAATATGCTTTATAAAATAACAAACCAACATTAAAAACTCTTTCAAAACCAAAAAAATTAATGTTAAACAACCAAACATAAAACCTACTCATACATTTTCCCAAACATACAAAATAAACTCCCTAAAAGCCAAATATATTCGTATTTAAAAAATTAATTCATCTAAAAAACACTTTCAAAATTACATTCCTGAGTTATATTCAATTTCTTAACAAATTTTACCTTTTTAACAACATCTTTAAGAAAAAATCACATAAGATAAAACCTACTCACATTCACTGTACATTTTCCCAAACTTACCAAATAAACTCCCTAAAACCCAAATATATTCCTATCTAAAAAAAAGTAATTCATTTAAAATTTAACATAAATAAATAAATAAAACACTTTCAAAAATTACATTCCTGAGTTATATTCAATTCCTTAACAAATTTTATATTTTTAACAACATTTTTCAGAAAAAATCACATAAGAGATATTCTCATCGACACTTTTCAAACGAGCCAGTGTGGTTCCCCCAACACGTGATCATGAGTAAGCAACCATGAATTTGAACATAAAACATTTTTTAGGCATGTGCCCCCAACATGTGATGATGAGTAAGCAACCATGAATTTGAACATAAAACATTTTTTAGGCATGTGCCCCCCAACACGTGATCATGAGTGAGCAACCATGAATTTGAACATAAAACATTTTTTTAGGCAGGTGCTCCCCAACGAAGCAACCATGAATTTGAACATAAAACACATAACATTCTACTCATATTTAGTTTACATTTTCCCAAAACTAACCAAAAAAGTTCTATAGAAACAAAAAAAAAACTCTCTAGAAACCAAAAAAAATTAAACTCCCTAAAACCAAATATATTCATATTTAAAAAAATAATTCATCTAAAAAAACACTTTCAAAAATTACATCACTGAGTTATATTCAATTCCTTAACAAATTTTACATTTTTAACAACATCTTTTGGGAAAAATCACATAAGAGATATTCTCATCGACCCGTTTCGAACCAGCTAGTGTGGTTCATCTTCATCTTACCTCAAGATGACCCATTTCGAACTAGCTAGCATGGTTCATTTTCATCTTACTTGAAGATGAACCACACTCATGTGTCAATGAGAATATCTCTTATGTGATTTTTTCCAAAAAATGCTTAAAAATATTATGGATCACAAAAATCTTAGCTAAATTTTTTTACATTAATCTATAAATCCAAAATAAACATTCTTCTAATTACAATTACACTAAATAATTTATTATGTGATTTTTTCCAAAAAATGCTGTTAAAAATATTATGGATCACAAAAATCTTAGCTCAAAAATTTTACATTAATTTATAAATCCAAAATAAACATTCTTCTAATTACAATTACACTAAATAATTTATTATTTTTGCAGTAGCTTCGATAAATTATATTTTTGCCCTTTTTAAAAACTACACACCATAAAAGGATTCAAAAATCTCAAAGGAATGTATGACCTTATATTCCGGAATAACACAAAATATAAAATTAGTTGAATAGAGTTGAGATGTCACTCCATTGTGTTAATATCACCAGTACAAAACTTGAAGGGCAAAAACCCAATCATGCTAACGGTGGTGTGGACCAGGGAGGGTAAGATCCCTGAGAGATTTTGATGGCTTAGATACCCCTAGATTAGGATCCCCAGAGATTTTGAATCTTAAGACTCACATTACATGACAAACTAAAAAAATATTTATTTCAATAAATATAATAAAAATAATTTTACAAAATACCTCCTCTTATAAAAACCCGGATTAAATTATTAAATTTTATTAAAATATTTATTGTATTGAGAGTAAAATATGATTTATAAAATAACAAACCAACATTAAGAACTCTTTAGAAACCAAAAAAATTAAAGTTAAACAACCAAACATAAAACCTACTCACAATCACTATACATTTTCCCAAACATACAAAATAAACTCCCTAAAACCCAAATAAATTCATATTTAAAAAATTAATTCATCTAAAAACACTTTCAAAAATTACATTCCTGAGTTATATTCAATTTCTTAACAAATTTTACCTTTTTAACAACATCTTTCTGAAAAAAAATCACATAAGATAAAACCTACTCACATTCACTGTACATTTTCCCAAACTTACCAAATAAACTCCCTAAAACCCAAATAAATTCGTATTTAAAAAATTAATTCATCTAAAAAACACTTGCAAAAATTAAATCCCTGAGTTATTTTCAATTCCTTAACAAATTTTATATTTCCTTAACAAATTTTACATTTTTAACAACATCTTTTGGGAAAAATCACATAAGAGATATTCTCATCGAC
>APFE030686659.1:0-91410 GCA_000404065.3 Pinus taeda | reverse complement strand
TGAGTGACTCGGCCGGGTCATTGTTGACTCGGCCGACCGTTCCGTTTTCTTGACCGTTTCAATGCCCAAGCCATCGACCCGGAACGACTCGGCCGGGTTGGTTCTGACCCGGCCGGTTTGTAAAACATTGGTTTAGACTCACATAAAAGGGAGGGACTCCTCCATCTACTATTTTACCATTTGCTTCAGGGCCAAATATAAGTTCTAGTTGGTCATCAAGGATGCTCATTGAATCTTTATTTTCTGAAAGTTGTAATGATCTGTTGATTTGTTCCCTAAACACTTGATGCCTAGCCAATTCAGATAATGGGATGGACACTTTTAGCCTGCCTATTTCAGCCTCCATATTAAAGGGTTTTTTTGTTTGGGTTTTGACATTTTGGGCAACCAGGTTATGCCTTTCAATTGAGTTATTCACAACTGCCTCTGTTACTGGAATGTCATACTGAACTAGGGTTGTTGGTTGACCATCTTGCAAAGGTTCTTCTACCACTTTTCTGAGTGGAGGGTCAGTTATAGGGTGCTCCTTTGATTCATCCTTGTCTGAGACATCTTCTACTGTGGGGCTGTTTGGATTGGGAGTGGGTTTGGGGATGATTGGTACATGAGAGTCCTTGAGTTTAGTTTTGGTAGGTTGCTTGATTGTCTTTTGCTTAGGATCATCAGGGGGGTGATGTTCTAACTCTTTGTGGGGTGCATTGAGGGGGGTGATGTTTAAGGCCACTAAACCTTCCATGGCTTAGTTGTATTGCTTTTAGGATTGGAACTTCTGGCTCTGTGCAGACAAAAAATGAGCAGGAGGATGGCTTTAAGGATTTCCTCGGGATTTTCACAGTTAAAACTGGTTTGTTGGCTTGAATTCGGTTCTGTGGAGTGATGTCAGCTAGAGAAGCAAGAGCAGTGGGCTTTTTTGGCATAGTGGACTTCAATTGTTGGCAAATGACGGCCTGGGAGGTTCTTTGGGGAGTTTATAGGGCTGGATGAGCTCAATTTCAGATGACTGTATGGATTTTCAGTGAATTTGGCATCTCAGAGGCTTATGGAGGATTTGTGGGCAGCAACACAATGTTTTCTCCTTTAATTTGTGGGTGTTGGTGCTAATTTTACAGAGAAACTAATGGAAAACAGGGTCAGGAGCGAATTGATGGTAAATACCTGTGTTCCCGGTGAAATGGGCGACTTGCAGGCAACCAGGTGGGTCGAGGGGCCGCGCTGGCACTGTGTTTGCTGGTTGGCGAATTTGGACAGTCGAAAATGGTGTTTTTGACGTAATTTGCATGTACAGGTGTGTGGAGAAAACAACAGCAAATGGTGAAAAAACATCATTTTTACCCTTTTTACTCGCAAAATTTGACTTTGGCGGGTTATGGGCGCTTTTTTGGGATGACGTCAGCATGACGTCATTTTTGTCGTTTAGTGGGTACGGACGCTGACATGGCAGATGACATGGCATATGACGTGGCAGGTGGCATGGTGGATGACGTCATCAGGTGACGTGAGCATGATGTCAGCAGGGAGGGGGCAAGTGGTAAGCAGTAATATCGCACCGCTTTTGGGGGAAAGTGGTTTCGGGGGAGGGTGCTCCGAACACACCAAGTGCTTAACACGCGCCCTCGGTACGACGGAAATACCGCCCATCCCCCGGACGCTATTCTTCGGCAGGTTGGGGCTTCCGAAATCGCTGACTACCATCGGATCTGGGAGCAGCGATTGGACGGTTGGCGGGCAATCGAGCTGGCGGGTCTTTAACGGTGGCGTACCCACGTTAATTTTTATGTTTTGTAATGTTTTTCTGTGTATCTGCGGATTAGGAAAAGTGGGTTTTTCGGGAAAAAATTGCGGGTTTAGGCTATTTATTTAGCGAAAGGCTATATAAATCCCGATGGGTGTGTGGAGGGTTGCTATTGGCCCCTGGTGGGCCAATGGCTCCCTAAAAAATGTAAAATATGGCTATAGTTAGCCAAGGGTGGGGTACTTATTTTTTGGGGTTTTCTATGTATTTATATACTAAGGAGGGGGAAGCTATTCATAGGAGTTATATAATCAGGTTAGTAGGTTAATATGATTCTGGGGGATGGGTTTGTATGGCTTAGGCTAAGTTTTATAAAGTGAAAACTTAGGCCAAGGGGAGAGAAAAGAATGACAAATGGTGAAGCTTTAGGAAACTTTGGCAAGATAAAATAAATACTTTTTACATAAGAAATGTGGCCTGTTTTGCCTAGGTTAAACATCTTCTTACTTAGTTTTGCCATGGAATGAAGTAGGCTAAAGGGGCTAAAGGTAATGAGCAGATCTCTTTACCCTTTGGGGGGAGTGTTAGTAAATGTTTCTTTGGGAAGATGAGGAGGGGAATTAGTCATGCTCCATTTGATTTGTAGCCACCTTGCCATGGTACCCCATGATTTTATGAGATGGCAAGTCATTCTAAAGAGCAAATTGCTCTTGTACCCTCAAAACTGCCTACCCAACCTAGTATACATAGCATTTTTTCTTCATTCTCATTGGGTGCACTTGAACTGGCAAACCCTGATTCTTCTCTTTTCTTTTCGATGCCCTCCTATCTAAGTCTACCCTTATTTCTTCTAGGGCTCAGATTAAGCTGTTGAGACCCTTTGCTTCTCTGCCTAACTATTGGACTGCCAAGCTTAAACTGTTTGTGCATACCTCCATTCTCTATTCTTAGACAAGTGAAATTCAAACATGATCTAGCCAGGATTAAGTTGTCTGGTTAATCATCAATTGTAGCAAGAGTTAACCACTTATGCAGTGTGAAGATTGATCAACATATTGAACCTTTGCAGTATAAAAAGAATGAACATATTTGGCACTTCCCCAGTCAATCATGAAAAATGAAACCTATTGGTATAGGGAGCTAACACATGGGCCCTGGCCCTTGGACACGCCCATGGGCGCTGGCCCTTGGACATGCCACATGCATGCGACCACCAATGGAGGGGGAGTGGGGACCCAGTCAGTGGGGGTGGGTTGTTGGCCTTATCCCCGGGCACATGGTCACCCATATGGCCACGTTTTTCAGATATAAGGCATTGAGGTCATTTAACGCGTCTGACAAATTTGCCCGAAATTCGGCAAAATTATCGCCCCATTAGCGGGTTTTGCGGGAAAAATTGTAGGATGGTGCTGTATTTGGGGAATTTGCGATGCAATTAGCAAAATATTGGGAAAGGCCATAACTTCTTCAGTTTTTGACCAAATTAGGAGCATATAGAGGCTACACAGACATTTCTGGGCATTCTGGAGAAATTAGAATAAGTTTAAGAGGTTTCTGAGCATTGTAAATTGATGTATTCACATTTTTTTAGCATAATAGAGAGGGCCAAGCCATTAGAAGTTGAACCAAGGAGGCGTAGCCCAGAAGGGGTGAACTCCTGCATCTTGTGTTGTTGTGATATTGTTTATGGTGATATTTATGTCTGTTATATGTTGTTGTTTAGTCATTTGTTTATGTTAATTTGCACATAAAATTTACGTAAAAGCACTCAAAACCCCATGTTTAAACTTGCAAATAATTTCATAAATCCTCAAGCACTTCTCATATATTCTGGAAAGGAATTTTAGCACAACAAAACTAATTTTCTCAATCAGATCAGTGTATTAGCAAAAACTATTATAGAAGGTTGAAAGAATGGTTTTTTAACATAAAAAATAATCCTAGAGGTCTAAAACCCTAATCCTAGAAGATGAAACAGTAAAATATTTGCGGGCCCTGAGGTGGTTAGTTGTTACACCAATTGCTTGGGGTGAAACTTTTGCATACAATATCTATTTTAGATCCACGTTAGCTCAATGGAAAGAATTATCAGAGGACTAGAACTAGACTAGAACTTTTGACTGGTGTCAAGACATGCCATGCAACCCTTGCCCCACCCCTTGAATTGCTAGAAACAATTGTTTATGGCCTCAAAATGGCCTTGAAAGTTTGGTACGCAAAATCACAAAAAAACTGCCAAAAAGATAGAAAATCATTGAGACAATGGAAGAGATAGATGACGATCCATATCCACTTAGATCAAAAGCAATATATGAAATCAAAATATTAACCACTAAAATATTAAAACATTTCCTCAACTTTAAAAACATAATCCATTATAGGGTTCTTTTTTCCTCTTTCTCAATATACTTTTATTTTCTTTTAAATGAAACTACTTTTAAATTTTTAATACATATTTGAAAGCTATGTTTTATTCTCTTTTTATATAATCTAAAATAAATACCCTTTTTCTCCCATTTTATTAACAACATTTAGCCTATAAATTTAGAAAAATAATATAAAATTAACTTTTGCAATCCATTATTATCCCCTAAATGTGTGGGGTTTTGAACTAATCATCAAATATTAAAAATTACTTTATAAATTAAAACTTTGTTAAGCAAAAGTGAGGAAAAATTACACTAGGAAGTTGAAAAATTACACTAAGAAGTTAAGAAGGCTTGGGTAGATAAAACTACACCTATAAAAACCAACTATTACATAAATAAATAATAAAAATAACATAAAATTGTTTTTTGGAAATTTAAATAATATCTTTCATATACTCCATAATCTAAACAATTTCTAATTAATCAAAGCCTTTGTATATTTTATCATGTAATCTATTTATAACCCTTTTATTTTTATTTTTATGTTTTCCTTTCTAAAACTTTAAACACTTTCCCATGAGAAGAAGAAAAGAAATGATATTCTTTCACTACCTTTCTACTAAAAAGCTCCTTGCAAAAACATAAGATAATGTACTAGTTGGTCCTGCATTAGCATTGGTAGTAGGCCTGAACAGTCTGACCTTGTATTGCTCCTCCCAACAGTACTTGGAGGCAGGATATGAGCCCTCACTCTGCTCTTGGGTTCGCTATTGGCTTGTTGAGGTGTCCTGCTTTCTATGGCTATAGGCACTACCGCTTGTACTACTAGCGGTGATCCACACGATCTAGGATCCATATCCAAATGAGAAAAACAAGTGGTGGGTCCAGATCGTTCAAGACAGGGGTTCGTAGATGGTTGTCCCAGGTGCACGCTATAGAGAGAGAGTTTCTTTCCTCGCATTGTAGAAATTCGGTGAAAATATACTTGCTCATTTATTTCATTATCATGTAACCTATTATTTTATTTTTTATTTTTAAATATATTTTCTTTTTGGAGATTCCGGTGATGGAATCCTGCGGAAGAAATTGAGGTAAATCTTGATTTGTTGCAGTTAAAATAATCTTGATTTGTTGCAGTTAAAATTGTTTTTTAACTGAATATTTGGATTCAGCACCCTGAAAAACCCCTGGCACGCTTTGATTGTGCAGAAACTAGCTATCAAACTTGCGATTCCAATAAATTGCTGCCGGATTTTGACCGGAAAAACCCACCGGAAAGGCTTCCAAAAAGTCTCATTATAGACAACTTCTTTTTTGTTTTATACAACCAACCCTGTATGGGCTAGGTCTCAGGTCTCACGTAAACATGTAAACGTAAACTTAAACATAAACATGTAAATTTAAAGTTAAACATAAATGTAAACCTAAACTTAAACATGTAAACTTAAACTTAAAAGTAAACGTAAACGTAAACTTAAATGTAACCATTTAACATGTAATGTTTAACATTTAAATAAAACATTTTTTCATACTTACTCCAAATGTATGGTAAATAAATAAAAATAAATGATAAATAAATAAAACATGTTTTTATATTTACTCCATAAACCTCTCTATATTTAAACAAACTCAAAAAAAAAAAAAAAAAAATTAGTAAAGCCTATGGGCCAAATACCATTTTAATACCATGGGCCAAATACCATATTTATAAAAGAGGTATGGTAAATAAATAAATATAAGAAAGGTATGGTAAATAAATAAAAACATATCAAATACGATTAGAAATCAACATCTAAACTCTTAGACTGTTAGATCTAGCCTAGATCAAAAATACCATATACCATGGTAAATAAATAAAAATATAAACGAACTTAGATCATCTAACACCACATCTATCATGGGCGGAGGGATAAAATCCTTGGAGATGCAAACTTTTCCTCAAGTTTTGCACACCAAAAAAAGTGTTTGCACCTCGAGGGATTTAATCTCGTTTTACACCTCGAGAGATTTGATCATACATGATAGATTACACCTCTAAAGATTTGATCATGCATAATAGATCCCATGTTAAATAGATGTAAACTGGTATTTTTTTACACCTCGAGAGATTTGATCATACATGATAGATTACACCTCTAAAAATTTGATCATGCATAATAGATCCCATGTTAAATAGATGTAAACTGGTATTCTTTCAATGCCCTTCTACGAAAAAAGATAAAACTCCTTGTAAAAACTAAAAATAAACTCCTTGCAAAAAACTAAAGATATTATAATCGTGGAAATCCTATAAAAAGTCCTTATCATGTCACCTATTTATAACTCTTTTATTGTTACTTTTATGTCTTCATTTCTATAACATTAAATACACTTTAACCTGAAAAAGAAAAACAAAGATAATTTATACTCTTTCAGTCCCCTCCTACTAAAAAAACATAGAGCTCCTTGCCAAAATTTAAGATATTGTAGGTGGAAATCCAAAATATTCCAAATTCCTTGTTCTTTTCGGTGACAATGCCAACCATCGATAGCACCAAGCACATTGGCTTACCTGGAATGATTTTTCCCTGTACTAAATGCAAGACGTTGAGTTTTATCTTTCTTTGTCTTCACTCTGCCATTACGTTGTCAAGAGCAAAAGTATGAGCCCGAATAAGCACAGGAATTTTTCATAGCTCACGAATATACTTATATCATAATCTCCATTTAAATGTCAACTGATCCACTACGCATTCCATTATGCAAATAACGGAATACTCCAATGAAAACGAGCCAATAAACAGGTCAGTGATTCTCAAAATTTTTTCATTTTCTGTATTGACAAATGATTAATTATGTGATTTCGCTAAAAAATTTCTAAACAAATGTTATGGATCACAGAAGTCTAAATTCTTTGATGGTTTAAAGACATTAAAAAAAAATCGTTACATGTAAATTCCATGTAAATTCCAACAAGAAAGTTTAAAGGTGTAATCAAACGAGATATGAAAATTGGGTTGAATTGGACCACATAAGGATCAACGTCGGACACGGAAGAACTCGGAAAACACATGTCAAAACTTTGAACTCCTAACTATGAATCATATTCATTAACAACTGACTCTCGTTATTAGACTCCAGACAACCCATAACACTTGCCTCTCTAATCACCATGGAAAGTGAAGCAGGGAACATAAAATGATATATCTACAATCTCAGACCCAGATCTGCCTGCGATCTACAGCTTAAGCGCCGCAGCTCAAAATTTAAAATCTACTTCACCTACCAATATTTCCAAAGTGACATCGTATTTACCGAAATTGAAGACAAGTTTGCTTATATGACGGGTCATTTGGTAGACCAATGGCAAAGGAAGTAATGACTTCAAGATAAAGACAGGTTCCCACAATTTTGAGCATTAAATTAGAACTAATTTATTCGTTCGGGGATATAGATAGAATAATAATAATCCTCCCATTTGATCTTAAGCATGAAGTAAAACAGAATTTTCCATCACAACAAGGTCACGAACTTTCATTGCTGAATGTTCAAAATTTCAGCATCAAACACAAACCTCACAAAAATCCCGAGTGCTCTTTTGACTATTTCAAAACATTTTTTTCATCAACTCAAATTCATTTTGAAACTAGTAACCATAAACAACAAAATGGAGGATCTATTCGCTGCAATAGCCAATGCGAGGGATGAAAGAGGTGGATTTTGAGAAAATTCTTCTAAAGGTTTTCCTGGGGCATCAAATCCTTGATCAGTACTAAAGAATCGCAATTATTGAACCAGTCAAGAAGGGTCAAGTTGCTCGACTAGTCAGGGTTGGCAGGTCACAGAGCTTGAAGATACCTAACATGTTGCGATCTTTCTTTCATGGGTCTAAATACAAATACGGATCAGGTTGTCCAGCTTCAGATCATTACAGATTTGTAATCTGAATCAATCTATTGGATTCGGTATGTCGTAGACAAATTGAATAAGATCTGGTGTGTATGACGTTGGCGTCACTGGATTAGTGATACTATGTTTAAGAAAGTGATTAACAATGGGATGAAGAGATCGATAAGAAAGGTTCCTCGTTACCACATCAAAGACTTTGAGAAGCATATTATGACTACACGGAGGCACAAGAATAAAGAACACTCAGAAGAGCTTGCAAGGAAGCTTAAATCCATTCTCATTAGAAAAGTTAGGATGGGTCTAATTGTATATAATTCTGAAATGGGCATTCGGTATATCGAATAGGCAAGACAATAGAGATTTATTGGTTGAAAGAGACCTGAACTGCTAGGAAATAACATTATCTTAACTGAAAATGGGAAATTAACACGGGCCATATGTATTAAATTTTTTGTCAGATTCAAAATTTGTTGTATAAACCCACTTGGGGTCCATAGGTCCTAGAGGTTGAACGTGGGTTGAACCTGGCTCTGATACTTCTCTAAGGATTCATAATTAAATTAAACCACAATAAAATTTTAATTATTTCCTAACAAATTACCCTGTGGTTGCCAAGTGTAGCTTACTTGCACTATGGTTGAAATAGATCTGATGCACTCCAGAATTGATCTTGCTGACTATAACAAATATTTGGGGATGATTCTCCACCCAACTGTAGACCTTGCTACTCTAGTTCTCTTAGTAGAAGGTCACTCTTAGCCCTCAATCCACTACCATACTAGCTCTTCTTAGCCTTTGTCCTCAATTTCCCAAACAAAAGATATGTTCTTTTCTCTTTCATTGTCTTTCTGACAACACTAGTCTTTAGATCACTTTTTTACCATGTGTAGCACATTCGAAAGAATAAAGCAGAAGAAGAGATCTGAGATAAATATACTGCGATAATTTTGTGAGCTTTCCATCAGGGTTAGTTTTGTAAAAGATAAATGAGAAGATAATTGTTAAATTTGTGAATGGTTTTAATCTATCCATTTGAAAGGAAATTGAGGGTGAATTCAAGGGGCTTATGCCCTAGCATTAAGGGTTGAAAAGGAATTGTTGAGAAGACAAGAAGGTGGGCACTGTGAAGGGAGAAGAAATAACATAAGGTGAAGTGATGATTAGTGGTTTTAAAATAAAATTAATAGTCAGGTATCTCCGGGTTAATGAGGAGATTAAAAAGTGTGTACATAACCAGCAAATATCCGAAGTGTGATATGATGTGACTAGCCAACTTAAAATAATTTTAGCTAGAGACATTTCTCAGATTCATGTGGGGTAAACCAACTATGAGCACGAGTAAGTTGTGAATGATTGGACAGATGATGAGCATGTGATTGATTGCATTCAAGAAGAAACAATTGAAACAAAGAACATTAAAACAGAAGCTAAACTGAAAAAGGTGCAACTAAATAGAGTAGTAGAGGAGGAATCGTTAGAGGAGCCATGAATGAGAAATTTTTATTCTCTTAATGCTTTTTGTGTTGATTTATGTGTAGGATAAGAAAAGAGTGTGAATAGCACCAGTAATGATCATGAACATGAGAGCCAATGAACAAAATAATGTGGAGTAGATCCTTGAAAGGGTGAGAAGGTCAACAAACTACAACCCAAGGTTATGGTTGGTTTTTTGTTTGTAGGGATGGAAGCAACAAACAATGAAGGTATCTGCAAGGTTGAGGAATACTGGCCAAGGAAATCACGAGTATGTAGTTTTGCAACAACTTTAGGAGGTGATTGTGAACCCTAAGCATGATTGCATGGTAGAACATTACGATGTTTTGGTTCAATATTGGGTATTTAATGCAGACTTCATTATCAATGTATAGAATTTTCTCCAAACGATGAATGAAGGACGCTATGATGAGCTGTAATTACCAAGGTTTAGGAAGAAGGTAGAAAATATTAAACGGGTGTATATGCAAACTAGATCCAAAGAAGAAGATATGATTATTATGGAAAGACATCCAAGGGACATGTGAAAACACCACCTTAACTTTTAGAAATTGCCGGGAAATGTGGAGCTCTTTGACATCAGGGATCCTATCTAAAATATTAAGAAAACAAAAATACAAATATATTAAAAATAATGACAAGTCAGAAGGATTTTATTTGTGTGTGTGTTTTTTCATGACTTTCTCCAAGGCCACTAGGCAAAAATCACGGAGGAACTCCCAAGAGACGCCATTTTTGGATGTGGGATCCCCAAGAATCCCCCACAAAAACATGCCGCCTTGTGTTACCTTGAGTTTCCTAAAGGGGATGTGGGGAAACATCCCTCATTGAATTTCTTCATATAGACCCACACGGGAAGAGTTACCTCTCAAACCCTCACTTCTCAAGATAAAGTCCTAAAGCTCAACCAATGACTTAGAGGAACTAAGACGGAAACACCATTTCACCTCACCAACCCTCTTCACACTTTAGGGTGGCTCTCCTTTACCTCAATGGGGGCTTCCTTGTGTTACCTTGAGTTTCCTAAAGGGGATGTGGGGAAACATCCCTCATTGAATTTCCTCATATAGACTCACACGGGAAGAGTTACCTCTCAAACCCTCACTTCTCAAGATAAAGTCCTAAAGCTCAACCAATGACTTAGAGGAACTAAGACGGAAACACCATTTCACCTCACCAACCCTCTTCACACTTTAGGGTGGTGGCCCTCCTTTACCTCAATGGGGGCTTCCTTATAATGGGATTGTTGGAATTTGAAGGAATTGATTCAATTCATGAAATGGTGAGTTAATTCAAGCAAAATAGTGTTGTTAGTTTTAAGGAAAGGAAGTGGATAAATGGACTAAAGATCAATGTATTATCACTAGGTGCATGGGATCAAAACAGAGTTTGCATAGGAGACTAACCTAATGATGTTAACAAGAACAATATGGCTGAAAAGACCAAGCTAACTGAACTCCTTCCTTGCCTGTCCCAAATTGCAAAAAAAAAGGAGGATATTATAAGAATAGATAGCATCCAACACTCATGAAAATTATTGCTATCAAGAATAATAGCAATATGTGCACTTGTACCAACTAGAGAATCATGCAATCATAAACAATAATCCATTGATAACATAAAAAAATAAGAAAGGCATATACTAAATCAGTGTTCCATGAGCATACGTTAAGAAAATTCCAAAGAAAAACATACCAATAAAAATCTAGAAGATATCCTTGCCCACAAGATTGTTATGTTGATCCTCCAAACATGTCTAGGAGATATTTCATGAAGGTAAAAAGGATTTATACCAAATCCAACCATACAAATTAGGGAGAATAAAAATATAGAAGATTGTTTTCTTCCCTAGCTGATCCATTTACGCAAAAATAAAAAATAAAAATTGCATTAGGCATATTTCAATTCAGAAAATTGCATTGCATTAGCACTCTTATTCAAAAAAATTATAAAAACATAAAATAAAAAATAAAAATTGCATTAGGCATATTTCAATTCAGAAAATTGCATTGCATTAGCACTCTTATTCAAAAAAATTATAAAAACATAAAATAATTTACTTATCCAACACCAAACCCCTTGATTTGATCACGTGGTGCAGTAAGAACCACATCACCATCCACTTTTGCCAATACAAGAAGAAGATGTGGCAAAAAAAGTAGGAGAAATGGATGGGTGTGATGACAATGTGGAAGATCCTCTTGGATTTCCCATTCAAGATACTAATAGCAGTGTTCATATGAAGAACGTCCCCTCCATCTTTCCTTCTCAACTTCCATGGTATGAGCTCAGAGTATCGGGAAGCCTTTCTCTTTGAATTTGAAATTCTTTGTATATCTTATGATTACTTACTAAACACTCAAAAATTGAGATTGTTTCTGACAACATTGAAAGATAGAGCTTTTAAATGATTCATGATTTTAGGGACTAATTCAATAAGATCATGGAATGATATGCAAAATATATTTCTAGAAAAATATAAAGATCATGATCTTAAAGAAGAAATATTTAGAATGAATCAAAAAGAAGAAGAGAGCCTTCAAAATCTAATAGAGAGATTTATGTATAACGTTAAGAGGGAAAATTTACATCATTTAGGATTTGATACACTAAAACCCTCTTACTTAGAAAAATTAGGAATAGATGGATTGATCTCTTTGATCTCATGAGTAGAGGTGATGTATACCAATTATCATTTGAAGAAATTTGTGAAACATGCAAACACATATCGAGAGGAGGGACAAAAGTAAGTAAATCAGCGTCAAGATGTGTAAGTCACGCTAAACTTGGAAATTTGTTTGATAATTTTAAAACAGAAACTCTTAGCAATCTAAGCGAACAAGTAGAAATGTTAAGAATGCAAGATGAGAAAAAAGAAGATGTTGATATTTGTGTTGTCGATGTAGAATCACATGCTACTAAATATTTCCCATCATTACTGAGGTTGAAGGAAGTTTACCAAGATGACAATGAAGCAAGTCAATCACCAAAGCAGTTATGTTATGTAGCTCCAAGAAGGACATGGAAGCCTAGTCAACCCGATATGATGCAAGAACCTAATTCACAATTTAAAGTTTATGCATATTCATCACAATGAATTCAAACACACTCTTTCCTTGGAAACCTTCGCTATCTCAGCCCCAAAACCAATATTGGCAAAAAGGTTGGCAAGGAACGTGTGGGAGTAATCCACAATATCCTCCATACCCAACTCCATGTTATTCCTACCATTCACCTCCACCACAACCACAACCTCAAGCACATCCATCTCAAACATCCACTCCCACTCACCTACCTGTACCACCATTTCCAAACCTAAACAACGAGGTAGCTCAACCCACTTACAATGCTGAGGTACAACACTTCCAAACATCTCCTCTTGATCTAAATGGTATTCATCTTAGCTAAGAAAAAGTATTGCAAAAAAGGATTCCCTTAATGTCATTGAAGGACAACATCTAAAAGAAGAAGATTCAAATGAGGAGACCAAAGAATCATTGGTTGCACTTGATGAAGAGAAGACATCACAATCAAAGATTGAGGAAGTTCAATCATGTTCACCATCAAATCCTCTATGTGTTCAAGAGAATAATCAACCAAAAGAGGAAGATTTGATTGCCATGGTATAAGAGGACACAGAAAGCGATCCAGATGTACAAGTGAACCAAGGGCATCAAAACTATATTGAAATCTGGTTCAAGACAATCAGTAAGTTGCAACAACACACTCTTCTTCAACAACTCTTGATCTCATCTCAGTCAACGCAGTGGGTCTCTCACACTCAGGCACATGTCAAAGCATATATTTCGAGCCTACACATGAGTTTATTTGTCATCTTGATGTGAACATGGCTCCATTGGAAATATTTCTACACTTGAAAGAGATTTTGTTTTTTTCAAGTAGAGTAGGATAGAAAAAAATTAATAAAAATGGAAAAAAGAGAAAAGAGAAAAAGGAAGAAAAATAAAATCTCAAGTGAAAACCTCCTTTGAGGCGACTGAGATTGGTTCACTAACAGAGTTATCTTGAAAGGAGTAAGTGGATCTATCCCTCTTTTTTGTTTTCCATACCTCTGCATGGACAATTATGCTTGAACTAAGTGCCCTGTAGCAAACAATTATGCAGTAGTTCCCTTTGGAAATTGTTATATGTGAAGGCAAGATAAGGTCAGTGGAAAGTTTGTTTCGATAAAAAATTATTAGCAACCTTCTCCCCCTCTGATAAAAAAGAAAACTTGACACTGTCTCTACAACCGAGACTTCTCTAAGGCCGAAATTTGAAATACACCTAAGTAACCTTGAGAAGGAGCAGTGGGAGAAATGGAGGAAGGTTTTCACAGAAGATAGCCCACATACACAAAAACGATGTGGGACCTAGTGAAGGAAAAATTGAAAATTTGACCTCTCCCAAGGCCAAAACCAAGCAACTTTTGACACCTATGAGAAAGCCAACCACTAGAGCATCCACAACTAAGCAACTCAAAGCACAAACTTCCCTGCTACAAGAGAAAGCAAAGCTGATATAGGAGAAACATAATAGCTACAAGAGAAAAAAAGCTGCTACAAGAAGGAACAAATTTGCTACAGGAAAAGACATTGTGCTACAGGAAAGTCTAAAGAGCTGCAAAAAGCCTGATTTTGAGCAACTTTACCCTAGATTTGAAGAGGGGCATCTAAGAGAAGGATTGGGAGTATCGGTTTGCCAAACTTTGGAAAATCACACTAACAAATCATGGGGGAGTAGTTTCAATTGAAGAGAGTCCACGAACTCATCAAGGATGCTAATTATCACATATGCTATGGAGAATGTTTGAAAACTTGTATCATGGGAAAACACTGTAAACATTAACAAGGAGACTTTTTTTAAGACACAAGCGCAAACCTAATTAGAATTTGGGGAAAAAGATGGATCTACAGAAAAAGGATATATAGAAGAAGAGGAAGAGGATGGACCAAGAGAAGATGCGCCAAAACTCCTTCTGAGGTATCATGGGATTTTAAGGAGGCCACCATGGCCATGAAAGAGGCACAATTAGGTCACTAAGTTGCTCAGAGGATGGGCAACACTTTCAACAGGGGTTATGATATGCCTCCAAATTAAACATAAATTAAGGCCCATCTGACCATCCTTCAACACATTAAACCTCTATTTTTTGCATTAGATGACATATTTTTAGCTTTAATTTGTTCATTAGGAAGGTTTAGAGATAATTGTGTATTTGTGCCTAATATTATTTATTTTTGTACAATATTGTGAGAATATTGGGCAGATTGTGGCAATTAGGAGGAGGAGATAATCTAGGGACTTCCTCCCTAATACAAGAGAAACAAGATTGGATAATAAATGAACAAGATATCATGAAATTATTGACAAATTTTGGAGCTCCACAAATTGAGAAAATCTAGGAATGTGTTCTATGTCATTCAATGCAGGTTTTTAGTGTTGGAAACCAGATCTACTGTTTGAGAGATTTTGGAGGAGAAAGGTTCCCCGTCAATTTGTATAAGTACCAATTCAAATTCTCCTCTACGGGCATGTATTTTTTAGTCTTCATGTGGAGAAAACTTGTTATTTAGCAGTTCCACTTTCATTTCTAGCAGGGATGTACTTAGATTGATTCAAATAATGAAGTTTGGTGCCATTTTTAATTTCTAAAACTTATTTTCCTTCATAGGACTCTGAGTTTCCTTGGGCTTGGTCATCCCAAGAATATTAGAGCCCTATTGTACAATTTTTTTGTACTTTGAATGTCTTTTCATTTCCATCTCTTATTTCTGCATTTACTATTCATGCTTCTTTTGTTGTAGGTTGCATTGGTTAAATGATTGAAGTGAGTTGTTTTGCAGGTTATTTACAGAGTTGCAAGCATGATATATCCTTAGAAAAACTTTGAAAAGTCATCTTCATCATTGAGACACTTGGATTGGTTTACTAGTTTACAAATCTAAAAAATTTGGAGTCCCTTGTAGCAAAATAGTAGTGATTTTTTTCTATGTTTTAGAACATGTTAATGAACTTCATTTGAGTTGATTCCACTTGCATTGAGTCATAAGAACATTCAAGTTAATAACAAAATTTACCCCATAGCATTTGCACTTGATTAGGTTAGGCATTTATTAGGTTAACTAACTCATTAGTTCATGAATTTTCAGTTTTTAGATAGTAATTTTCTATTTGTTTTAGCATGTGTTAACAGGAGTATTTTGAAGTGATTCCACTTGGAATGGAGTCCTAAGACATTCTACTTTATAACAATTTTTTCCCATCCCATTTTCATTTGATTTACTTAGGCATTTGGCAAGTTATCTCCGCTTGTAGAAAAACAAGGCCTCTTGTAGCATTCTTATAGCACGTGTAAACTTGACAAGATTTGTTCCAAAACCTTGGTTTTTGTCTCTTAGGATTGAATAATGACCCTAGGCTCTAAATCCGTGATTAGGGAAGAATAAACACCACTTAAAACTTTCTTTTTTACAAAGTAGATTAGGTTTATTTCTTTGAATTCATGCTATTGATATTTCAATTACAAATTGTTGTTCTTGCATAGGATTAGTTTCTTTTCAAGGAAACTTTTCACACCCTGCAATTAGACTAATAATTTACATTGTTGCAAGTAACACAAGGTTTACATTCTGCAAATAGACAAGTACTTTTCATTCTTGCAAATAGTATAAACTTTACCTTCTTGCAATTAAGATTAGTGTTTACATTTGAGCAACATTTCCATTACTACAATTAGTTTAGGCTTTGATTTCATGACATTCACTCCATTACATCAGATGAAGGAAAGGACACATTCTACATTACACATATAGTGCCTGTTAGGGCTCCAAGAAACTCTCCTAGGTTGTAGCTCAAAGATACCTGGTAACATATAATCTTCAATATGGTTCTAGGAACTTGTTGGGATGGGTGATGGTTTGGTTCAAGGCAAATAACCACTTCTACTATGTTTTCACTCTAGACATGTATGAACACCCTCAGACTACAAGGCTTTAGACCACCAACGCTCAACAATTTGGGAATTAGGTGAATAGACGAAGAATACTAACCACACCAACAAATGCATACAGAATGTATGATGGCCAGTTGCAACTAGTAAAGAAACTTGCAAATCTAATCTATCAATGCAGAGATAAGATGACAATTATCTTGCATTAGATACGGAAGAAACCTGAGTGACCCACTCACTGATACATTCCATTGTCTAATCCAGGGATAAGATGACAGTCATCTAGTATTAGACGTAGAATAAATCATAAATACAACACTTCAGGCACAAGCTTAGAACAGAGGAGAAATGGGCATTGAGCAATTAACAGCAAAAGAAGCTTGCATTACTAAAAATGAAGATGAGACGCTGCAAGTTACAAAATATCCATGGTCTCCAGAAGTTGAACCGAAACACAATTGCCAACCCAGATTACATCTTTCTTCTGGCTATTTATAATCTATCATTACAATGGCCTTTAGCCGTTAGGGATGGAGGGGTCTTAATTGACCACCAACTACCATTAACTGTCTGATAGCGTCTTTGAATGTAGTTGCTTTCTTCACTACAAAAACTTGATCAGTTCTGGTACCGTGCTGTCCTCCAGGTGGTCGGATTGATCATGGCAGTGGAGTTCCATGACTATTTAATTCAGTTGCTGAGTCGTGATGTGTCCTTTTCTCCTTCAGCCATGCTCTGGTTTTAATTTAGTTTCATGGTCAGACTGTCGCCACACTGACAGGGTCGGCCATCTTCTTCTTCGCGTAACGGACAGGGTGTGGGGTATGTAGTGCATGGGCAAATGAACGGTTGTGAGCGATCGTGAATGGTGGCTGTCGGATCAAGGGAGATGTGTGGTGGGGATTGCTTTTTGGAGGCTAGCGGTCGTGGTGGGAGCGGAACATGTCCGGACCATTGGATCTTTCAGCAGGCAGATCAGACGATTATCGGGCAATGGAGATGCGTGGATGGTAACACGCGGGGTGATTTAGTTTAAGTGGAAACAACTTTTATCGAGCGGTAAGCGGAAAATGTCAGAACTCGCCCGATGCCATTCAATGGATGACACATAGCAGCGGGGAAAGAGAAAAAACTGCCCTCATCCGGCGGGTACTTTTCGCGTTTGTTGTCCGCACGATATGGGCGTTGATCGTTAGATCTGGCGGGGTTGATCTAACGGTGGAGAACGATCGGGCATGATGCATTGATCGGGAGGAATGTGGGCCGTTGGATCGGCAGGAAAAGATCAACGGCGGACGGAGGTGAAATTACGAGGCACCCTTGGGAGCTGTGCTGATGGTGCGTATGGCGAATGGGCAAGGTTTTATGGGGGTTTTTGGCTAATTCGCTTGGGTTTTTGGCTCATTGTTACTGCTTCTCTTGGTGTTCTTGCTGCTTCGCGAGGGTTTACACTACTGAGGGTTTCATTATGTCCTCTGTATCTTCTGAGGGTTGTGATGGCAGTGGCATTAGTTCCTACGAAGTCAGGTAATCCCACTAGGTTGTTGGTCCATCGTTTTGTTGACCCGCACTATAAGAATGCTATAAAAATGGGTTTCAGTCTTTATTGTTATTTTCATAGACCACACAACCCGGAGGTTTATAACATGTGAAATAATCTAGACAGATTGCGACAAGGGTGTATAGATTGGTTTTTAATGCAACTAGTACGCAAGGTGACCCCTCCGTCCTTGCCCAGACTTTGATTTGTTGTCTCTTGTACCCAGAGACATGCGGCAAAGAATTGTTGCAGGAGACTGTACGCATTGGCCAGCTAGTTCAAGTTGCTCGAGCCATTTTTTTGGCATTACTCCCATTGATCTAGTTCCCGCGATCCGACGGCAGAGGAGACTTAGGGTTCCGTCCCCTAACTAACTCTTCATGCTCGGCAGCTGTTTAGCTCATTGTTACTACTTCTCTTGGTGTTCTTGCTGCTCCGCGAGGGTTTACACTACTGAGGGTTTCATTATGTCCTTTGTATCTTCTGAGGGTTGTGATGGTAGTGGCATCAATTCCTACGGAGTCAGGTAATCCCACTAGGTCGTCGGTCCATCTTTTTGTTGACCCGCACCATAAGAAGTTTCAGTCTTTATTATTATTTTTGTAGACCACACAATCCGAAGGTTTATAACGTGTGAAATAATCTACACAAATTGCAACAAGGGTGTATAGATTGGTTTTCAATGCAACTGGTACATAAGCTGACCCCTCTGTCCTTGCCCAGACTTTGATTTGTTGTCTCTTGTACCCGGAAACACGCGGTAGACACGCGGTAGAGAGTTGTTGCAAGAGACTGTACGCATTGGCCAGCTAATTCAAGTCGCTCGAGCCATATGTTTGGCATTACTCCTGTTGATCTAATTCCCGCGATCCGACGGCAGAGGAGACTTAGGGTTCCATCCCCTAACTAATTCTTCGTGCTCGGCAGCTGTTTGGCTCATTGTTACTGCTTCTCTTGGTGTTCTTGCTGCTCCGCGAGGGTTTACACTGCTGAGGGTTTCATTACGTCCTCTATATCTTCTGAGGGTTGTGATGGCAGTGGCATCAGTTCCTACAAAGTCAGGTAATCCCACTAGGTTGTCGGTCCATCGTTTTGTTGACCTGCACCATAAGAATGTTGTAAAAATGGGTTTCGGTCTAGCACAACGTTTAACGCTTCACCTTCGCAGCACAAGGATGACTCATGGGACTTCCAACGCTACAGGAGATAACCAGTTCCAAGATTTAGCTGCGGAAGGTGAGGTTCGATGCATTTTTTGTTTCATAGCTTTAAGAGTTTTATTCCTCGTTTTAAGGTTTACTAATTTTACACTTCCCTTATGGTTGTTCAATGGATGCCAAATAGGAGGGCTACACCACGCGGAAACCTTCAACTCTTAGGTAAGAGCTCCCCATTTGGTTTTATTCTTTGGCTTTTACAGCATTCTCATTGAGGTTTTACTAACTTAATGTCCTGGATATTTATGCCAGGTATTTACACAACGCTTCTTGGTTATTTGTTTGATAATGTCCACTACCCTCAAGAGCTTAAGCGCTTATGGTGACACTATTGACTCTTCATGGTTGGACCCTTTACTTCTGGGTATGAATTAAGTTATGAGAAACAACTACTCATGTGGTCGCGAACATAGACTAAGTCTCTTACCGAGCTTTTCGCTGACAAAATAGCTCAAGTTCATTTCTTTGTTTTGGGTTTGTAAATAATTAGTTAAAGAGTATATGATTGATGGAATACTGTGTAAGGCATTTTTGAATTTTTGAATATAGGTTTCCATTTAAGAAGCCATTCTAATGTCAGTTCAGGTATAGCAAATTTTACTCTGTCATTGAGTTTGAATTTCACAGACTATTATTAATCTAGAAAGACACTGCTTATAATACTTATCTATTCAACCTGCAATTTCCCAATATTTCTAGAAAGTCTCTCCTCCCAGCAACGAGTCTGGCAATGATGTCCAAACTCTCCCCCGAGCACTTTCGTTGGTTCACAGCTAATCTTTCCAACTACAGTCAAGTACCTTGGGCTGCTGGACTCTTGTTCGGCCTCAAGTCCTGTACTTCTTCTAATTGTTTCTGAGAATTCTCCCACTTGTTTGTTTTACCCAGCTCTAGGATCTCCCCCTAGATTCTCTTTTTCTTCATCCAAATCTCCCTACAGGGCAGATGGGTAATTTTTTTTTCCATAACTGTTTCTTTTAATTAATGTAACAGTGTTTATTTTTGTTCAAGTATCACTACCAATAATTTAGGTTAACTATAAAAATATGTTTCTTGGCCTTCCAGCCTCAATCACTTTAATATTTAACACCATACTATAATAAAATATAAAGTAACAAATAATAAATATCCACTTAGTAACCTCAGTGATTTTATGCATTTTGAGGGTGTTATATCTCCGCCCCCATAAGAGGAACACCATCCCTGGTGTTCTTTCCACCTTCAGAAAACAATGTTGGATAAGCTTTCCGCATAGATTCCTTTTCCTCCTATGTGGCCTCTTCTAGGCCGAATTGCTTCCATTACACTTTAACCTGCATGATGGCTCACTTACGCAAGGTGGTTTCTCTCTGATCGAGAATACGAAGAGGTTCTAACAGGAACTCTCCTTCTAGTTCGACCTGCATAGAAGAAACAATTCATAGTTACAACCCCTTTTTAATTTAAAGAAGAAAAAAAATTATTTGTCCAAGTCATGTATCTCACCCAACCATTTACCTGAATATTTTCCCAATTAATGATGTGTTGAGGATTATACACATTCTTTTAGTAAAAACACGTGAAACACATTGTGGACTCGAATGTGGCTTGGTAGCGCAAGCTTATAGGCCATTGGCCCAATTCGTTCCAAGACATGGAAGGGTCCACAGTATCGGGGTGCTAACTTATGTTAAATTGGCAACTAGGGCCAAACTCCATGTGGGTTAGCTTATTTATGGCAGCTAATAATTTTATTGGATCCCTCTCGTCGAGAGGTGTAGAATTGATCTAAAGATCATCCAATTCCGATAAGTATTTATGAAGATATGAATTTATTTTGATTATGCAATTATTATCAAGCCGACCAACTCTTGCGTAGGCTCAAGAAGCCCAATAGACGTGTCTATTCATCACTTATGTTTTAGTATAAATATAAGAGAATTTGATGTCATTTATATACACACTCAAGGTGATCTCCTCTCCACGTCTTGGGTTTTTGGAGAAGGAGAATCACTAAGAATACGCTGGTCTAGAAGCAGCCCTAGCAGCAAAATGATGCCCTAATTTTACGCGGGAAGATGATTTGTTGTTCATCTCTATAAGCTGTTCAAGAAATGATACATGGTGAAACCCTAACACAGCAAGGAAATAGCGTAGTCATGGAAATGCATATATATGCTATGGCAATGGAGATACGCTATATGGATCGTAGTCATATAGAACAGTCATATATATTATGGGACACAATGATGTATGTGACGCTCATGGTATATACGCTGGGCAGTCATACACTGACTATGTATATGCAGGACATGATGACCGCAGTCAAAGGGTGAAGGCAACGATCAAGGTGAAAGCGTGGTTTAAGAGATAGCGTGGGCATCAACGCAGTCAGATAGTGTGGGCATCAACGCAGTCAGGAAATGTGGTTTAAAAGATACATAGAACGCATCAACAGATAGCATGGCTTAAAGAAATACGTGGAACACGTCAATGCTAGCCATACGCATAGTTGTACGCAGGCTATGATACAACGCTGCAATATATTTATATATGCAGGGAAACAACACACACACACACACAAACACACATATATATATACATGCAATGGCACCATATATATACACAGCGATAGAGAAGATATTTACACGCTCAGCTTTCACACTCAGCCAACATATATACATAAACACAGTCAATATATATACACGTAGTCAATTTATATAAACGCACAATATGCAGATATTCACGGGTAGTAGGGAATCAGAATCGTAGGCATGTTATAGTGATGCTCTGTCTACATAACTACAGTCAAGATCTGGTGAGAACAAATCCCGATGGATTTATAGATATCACTAAGTCACAATCTCTTATAAAGAGGTCTGAAATGAAAATGGATTATTGTAGATGACAGCATGATTGTGTAGTTTGAAACTACATGGAGGATTTCATAACTATAGCCTAGCTGCTTTGCTAGGCTGCAAGCCATAGCAAGCAACTAAGGCTGATATCAACAAAAGCAAATTGTTGTAGCATGATGAAGCTTGATATAATGCATGGGAAGCATGAAGCATGATGAGATCATGGGCAGCATGGGCAACATGAAGCTTGATGATGCATGGGTAGCATGAAGCATGATGAGATCATGGGCAGCATGAAGCATGATGATGCATAAGCAACATGAAGTATGAAGTCATGGACAACTTGATGTATGGGTAGCACAGTGATCATGCGCAGCATGAAGATGCATGATGCAGCATGATGGTGCTACACGGTAAGGTGGAGCAGATGAACGAAATGGATAGGTGAAGTTGTCACCTAGGAGATTTAGTTGAAGCAGAATGTCTTCAACTGATCTCATCATTATAGGAAATGATCTATGCTCAGATCCAAATAATTCAAAGTGTTGACTTCTGTTGTAAATGTATTATTTCTCTCTCTCTCTCTCTCTCTCTCTCTCTACTGAACTTTGAAGATAAAAGAAGATTTGATCAAAAGGTTTCCCCACACATTGTGGAGTTTGTCCCTAGCTAGCGCCACATCTTATGTCCTCTTATCTTGGCTTGTCTTCTACGATTTATATTTATGTTCTATCTGCAGTTTACTTTATGTTGATGTGATTGCTAATGTGGAAAAGAAATTGAAATAAATTGCTCTAGCATAGAACATATCTAAAATTAACAACTTAGCACAACCTCGCCACTGTAAGGAACTTTTTCGGGGCTTTACTCTTAAACATACGTGGTCTCCCGGTTGAAACTCTATATGTCCTCTTTTTTTCTGCATACACTTTCTGCCTATCTTGGGCCACCCTTAGATTTTGTCGAACCTTTTTGACAATTTCTTCCATCTCTGCTACCATGTCAGGACCCAATGCAAGCTTATTAACTGGATTATTCCAATCTATGGGCACTCTGCACTTTCTTCCATACAACACCTCAAAGGGACTCATGCCCAGTGACTCATGATGTCCATTATTATATGCAAATTCAACTAAGTGGAGATAATATTCCCACTTCTGTGGCCGCTGCATCACAAACATGCATAGCATGTCTTCCAGCACCTGATTTACCCGTTCGGTCTATCCGTCCATTTGGGGGTGGTAAGCGGTACTGAATTAAATTTGAGTGCCCAATCTTGAAAAGAGGGCGTTCCAAAATGTGGATGTAAATTTTACATCCCTATCGGAATTTACTACCTTAGGCATTCCATGTAGACGAAAGACTTCCTTCATGAATATGTCTATGATTTCTGCTATCACTCAGAAGTCTTCCCTAGAAGTTATAAAAAGAAGAAATAATCCAAGGTAACTACAAACCTACCTAATCTTTTAAACTCCAGTTCTAGCCAACCTAAGTCCAAATAGGGCTCTCTCTTTATAATTTAACTTTGTTTTGGGTGGGAATTCAGGCTAGTTCTTAGTGCTCATGATGTTTTGGTTTTGATTGGGTTGTGGACTTAAGGGAACAGATGGGCAGAGCAAGTATTTAGGCCATTGGGCTATGGAGTTAATCAAAGAGTGGCTTAACTGGAGTAGATCACTTACTAAAGGAGGGGTTCACAGGGCAAGCTAGCACAGCAAAAAGAAGATCTACAGGTTCAAATGGATGAAGTAGTCCTAACCACGGTAAAAGGGCAATGAAGAATCCTTAAACCGGAATCAAGATGAAGAACAGAAAGAGATCAGTAACAAAGGGCAACTAAGAATCCTTTACTATGGACCAAGGGGGGGAAACTATGGAAGTAAGGGAGCAATTAAGAATTCCCAGACTAAGATAGTTTAGCATAAAACAGTGAGAAAGCAAACAGTCAAGACAGAGAGCATTAAAGCTAATTCTGAAATATCATTGCTTGTTTACCATTCAGATATTATAGAGAAACATGTGAATATTTATAAACATGAAGAAGAAATAGTCATAAACACGAAGAGATAATACTTATTTGATTTCCACTGTGCACAAGAATCCAGTGAAATGTCTTTAGCTTTATTTCATGATCCAGCAAGCCAGTCTAGTCTTGATTACAATAGCTCTTTGATATGAAATGTCTACAGAAATGTCTTTTAATCTACACCCATTAATTCAAAATGTGAAGTATTTACACAAAATATGTTACAAAATATCTCATAACAGTTTGAGAATTATTCTAGGAAATAAAAAAATATCTTCATGCATGAAGATAAAGACAGATGGAAAGCTGTCTTCTTGGGCTTCACACAATCTTATGCCTAAATGTGTTATGGAGAAACTAAACTTGGATATCACTAGGCCTTACAAGGACCTGTTTTCATTTGATTCAAGCCAAGTTAAATGCCTCGGACTTATAAAAGACCTGTGTGTTTCCCTAGTGTAGTACCCTGCTAAGACCATCCTTATGGACATAGTTTTTGCTGATACACCACCTAAATATGGCATGCCACTGTCTAGATCGTGGGGTGCCAAACTTCAGGGATCTTTGCAACTTGACATGCCGTATGCTACCATATCAGTCATTGGACATCCTAAAAAATTGTATAGAGACTGATGAAGTATGTACTGAGTACCCAAGAGAGACCTCAAAACTTTCCTATCTATTCAATGCATTTTGATATTGATTATTTCATTCTTTACAATGCTGAATCAAACCAAGAAGACACTTCAAACAACATTATTGCAAAACCAAAAGAAATTGCAGTAGAAAAAGAAAATCAAAGTGTCCAAATTCAAGAGATTTCAGATAGTAAAGATGACCTAGATACCTTAGTCAAAGAAGATTTTGCTCCCCCAGACAGTAAGAATTATGAACATGAAATTCTATGGCATCTCGAATTCGATAGGTTAGTAAACAAACTGGGTGTAGGAGCAGGAGTATGGATTTACAACTTAGAAAATGATCATTCAGAGGGTCATGCCTACAGATTGAACTTTAAATGTACAAACAACATGGCCAAGTACGAAGCACTTCTTTTAGGTCTAAAATTGGTCAAATGGTTAGGAGCCATAAGACTCTATTATGGGAGATTCCGAGTTGGTAATAAAACAAATCAACATTGTTCATATGGCTAGGGATCCTAGCTTAGGATTTCACAGAGGAACAGTTGTAGAAATACTAAATACTTTTTTAGAAACCAAGGTTCTTGTTATTCCAAGAAAACACAATATGCAAACTCACAGTTTAGCCATGTTTGCTAGTACTTGCAAGTTGTCATTTAAGCATAACCATCAGTACATTGCTGAGGTTAGGCACAGACCTGCTATTCCTGACAACTTAAAGAACTGGCAAGTATTCAATAATGATCAACAAATTAACAATTTTCCGACTTTAGATGAAGAATTTGCAAATAGCAACATAGATACTGATATAACACTAGATTTTGATTACACTTATAAAATAGAAATTAACAAAGTAGAAGATGAAAGGATAGACAGATTCCATCCCACAAAGTTTACAAAACCAGACATTCAAAACCTAAAACAAATTGAAATTGATAAGGCAATCGACGAAGAATCATAAGTCATCAATCTTAAAAGATAATTTTTTGCCCAAAGGATTAACTCCTTTGGAGGACTTGTTCAATTCAAACGATGTCCCTAGAAAGTCGAAGATGGAACCCTTAAAAACGGACATAGAGGAGTGTAACATAGGCTCTAAAGAAGATCCCAAACTAATAAAACTTTCAAAGTCTTTACCTCCTAATGAAAAAGTGAAATACATAGAACTGTTATAGGAATTCCAAGATGTTTTTGCTTGGAATTATGAGGACCTTAAGTCCTATGATACTAGCATAATACAACACACCATCCCCTTAAAAGAAAACCAGAAGCCTTTTAGACAAAAGATTAGAAGGATTAACCCCATTCTATTGCCTTCTATTGAAAAGGAGATCAAAAGAATGTACGAAGCCAAGATCATTGCACCAATCAGATTCTCAAATTGGGTTTCTAATTTGGTACCTACAAGAAAGAAAACTGGCGAAATCAAACTGTGTGTTGACCTTAGGAATCTGAATAAAGTTTCACTCAAGAATAATTACCCTCTTCCCAAAATGGATCTCATATTACAGAGGGTAGTAGGTTCAGCCAGAATCTCACTGCTAGATGGGTTTTCTGGTTATAACCAGATTTTAGTCCACCCAGACAATTAGGCAAAAACTGCATTCACTACTCCTTGGGGCACTTTCATATATGTGAAGATGCCTTTTGGGTTAAAAAATGCAGGGGCCACCTTTCAAAGAGCAATGTACATAGCCTTTGCTAAGGAAATCCATGACTTCCTAGTAATATACCTAAATGATATCACGGTCTTCTCTAAATCAGATCAGCAACACCTGGATCACCTCAGGCAAGTCTTCACCAAGTGTAGGAAGTATGGAATTTCTCTGAATCCTAAAGAATCATTATTTGGGTTGGAAGAGGGAAAATTACTACGCCACATAATCTCCAAAGATGGTATCCGGATCGACCCAACAAGAATTGAATCCATTTTACAGATACCACATCCTAGGAACATTAGAAAACCACAAGCCTATCTAGGTAAAATAAACTTTTTGAGAATATTTATCTCTAACTTAGCTGAACTAATTAGATTACTAAATAACATGTTAAAGAAAGATTCGACTATTAAATGGACACTTGAGGCTAAAAGGTATTTCGAAGATATGAAGCTAGCCTTAACACAAACACCAGTTTTCATCAGTCCAATGTTTGATAGGGATTTCATCATATTTTCTTTCACCTCAGAACATACCGTTGTTGTAGTCCTACTGCAGAAAAATGACCAAGGTTTTGAACAACCTATAGCCTTCTTTAGCAAAGCCCTGAGAGATGCAACTTTAAAGTCTAAGATAATGGAAAAGGAAGCTTTTTCTCTAGTCAAAGCCATTAAAGATTTCAGAGTTTATATCCGATATTCTCATATAATAGCTTATGTTCCCAATGTTGTAGTCAAAGACATCCTAACACAAGATGGTCCAGATGGGAAAAGAGGGAAATGGATAGCTACCATATTATAATATGACTTAGAAATTAAACCTACAAAATTGATCAAAGGCCAAGGTTTAGCCAAGCTCATGGTTGAATCGAACTGTCAGGCCCTAGACATAAATTTCATTGCAAAATTGGATAACGAAGAGGAGATGGCAACTCCGCAGATCAGCTAGGCCTTTACTGACTCACCATGGTATGCTGACATTATATACATTCTACAAAATCTTCAAGCTCCGCCTGAGTTATCCAGGACTAAAAGTAGGTTCTTAAAAATGAAATCTTTGAAGTTTTGCATAATTGACAATGCTTTATTTTGGAAAAATCATGAAGACATCCTTCTTGATTGTTTGTTAAAGAAATAATGTGACAAAATATTACAAGAGTTTCATGTAGGTGACTGTGGGGGACATCTTTACTGGAAAACCACAGCTGACAAGATCTTAAGAGCTGGTTTTTACTGACCCACTCTATTTTCTGATGTAAAGAAATTTTTAACCTCATGTCACAAATGTCATATTTTTGAAGGAAAAAGAAAACTATTACCATTACCTTTGAAACCAATATCTACAGAAGCACCATTTCAACAGTGGGGTCTTGACTTCATTGGTAAAATTCATCCCCCTTCCTCTACCCAACATAGATGGATCTTGACTGCCACAGATTATTTAACAAAGTGGATAGAAGCCATACCCTCAAGACAAGCTACTGAACTGTCATAATAGGTTTCCTTGAGGCCAACATTCTGTCCAGTGTTATGAAACCAGCTCACAAAAAGATAGAAAAAAAATATCAACGCCTTAGAATTCGGCCTCTTCGAGGGGGCAACCTCCTTTACATTACATAAATGAACAATTCTTCGATGATACAAATGAAAATACCTCCTTTCTATATATAGGAGTCTAAGGGGTGATAATATAATCAGAGTCGACATAACAATAATAATGTAAGGGCACAATAATAACAATAGCGGGCTTCTATGGGGCACAATACTAACAATATGGGGACTACATGGGTACAACAATATAATAAGGGGGTTGTACTAATAACAATAAGGGGTTACACTAGTAGTATAGGGGCCTAACATCCAGATTCGATTGCCCAACCAAAATCATCACAGACAATGCACCAGCTTTCAAATCAAAGAGGATGATTGATTTGTGCAACAAATATCATATAACCCTGGGTCACTCCACAACCTACTATCCCCAAGGAAACGGAGTAGCATAGTCTTCCAACAAGAGCTTAGTGAATATCATCAAAAAATTGTTGGAAGACAACAAGAAAACCTGGAACAAGAAGCTAGTAAATGCGATGTGGGCAGATAGGCTGACCACAAAGAAATTCATTGGTACCAGTCCTTATCAGCTATTCTATGGAATGGAGGTTGTTTTCCCATCTTCCTTGGGAACACCAGTGATGAAGTTGCTCCAAGAAGCACAGGTTGAGCCAAATGATATTCAAAGGAGGATCAACCAGACAATTCACTTACAGCAAACTAGGGAAGAAGTGTATATTAGATCCAAGTTGTGCAGGAGAGAATCAAGAAAGCTTTTGACAAAAGGACTAAGGCAGAAGATTTCTACCTAGGAGATAAAGTTTTGAAATGGGACTCAAGAAGGGAGGATAAAGGTAAACATGGGAAGTTCGACTTCCTATGGAGAGGCCCTTACATAATTTAAGCTTTCAGGGGTAATAATGTTTTTTTCCTCAAAGAATTGGATGGTGCAGAAGTAGAAGGAGGACCAGTTAATGGTCGGATGCTTAAGCACTACATAGATCCTAGTCACTGATTTCACTAATCACTTGTATACATTTTATTTTTCAAAAGTTTAGTGTGGATTGGATGGTAATTTTGGAGTTGAAGCCTAAAGAGAAGGCCCTAAGCTTCAAAAGTTTCACTGTCATAAATACCAATAATGCAGCAAAGTAAAAGGGAAAGGTTGCAAAGTAAAATCACAGTAATTTAGAAGGCCACTAATTTACTAGTTCTTGACATTTCACCAAGAAATTCCATCCCCAAGTGGAGCCACTGTTATGTTCCTATACCAATAGGAGTCATAATTTTTGAATGGCTGAGGTCAAACCTGTAATATGTACATACCTTTGCTTTCTGCAAATGTTTTCCATATTAAAAAAAAAATCAAAAAATTAAAAAAATGCAAAGAGGGTATGTCCTAAAACAAAAATCAAAGGACAAAAAGAATAAAAAAGGTTAAAAAATATAAAAAAAGAACCCCATGAAAGTGTGCAAATCAAAATTCCACTACTATTTACTTTTGATGAAGAACAAAAGATTCTGTGCAGCTTATTACCTTTGCCACAATCCATGGATGGTCAAAATGTTTAAACTTGGCTATTTCATGTTTTCAATTTTATGCTTATATATAGAGAATAAAATATGACCAAACTATTTAATCTTGGCAAGTAGATAGGTAGAGTAAATAAAAGGAGCTCAACTGTTTAATCTGAGCCCTTAGATGTAATAAAGTTAGACTTAGATAAATTACTTTCGTAAAAGAAAATAATTTTTTTTGATAAAGGGTTTGCCAACTTAAGTGCACCCTAATAAAGAGAAGTAAAAATGGTAGCATGAGTAGATGGGTAAGTAGAAAAATGGTTGTAGCATTGTGATGATTGATTAAATAAGATCATATTATTCACCTTCATCATCAAATTTCTAAATGTGGATGAAAATTGGGCATTTATCAAAGTACACAAAGTCAACTGATTAACCTCCCTCATTCATTACATTTTCTACTTAACTAATTTCCAAGAAAAGTCTTAAAGTACCTAAAATCTTAAGTCAAAGGGGCTCAGAGCATTTCTCTGACTTTTGGAGGGACTGGACCCTCAGCCTAATGACTTATAGATCTTAAGTACTAAAATACCCCTCACAAACATTACCCTTCTTCACTTCACCTCATTTTCCCTGACAAAACCCCTTTTCCTAAGGTTTAAACACTATTTTTCCCAATGAAAAGCCATTACCCCCATAAGAACCCCTTTTTCACAAAAACCCACAAATATACACTTAGCATAAGTTTTTATGTTTTCTATGTGAAAAGAAAAAACAAATTGCAAAGAATTCATTTTAAACTTAGCACTAAAACATTTTCCGCCTTCGTTCATATTAACTTTTAACTTTATTTACATAATAACTCCCGTGAAAATAACCCTTTTTCCCCTATGTATTTATAAAAATCCTTATATTAATACCCCGCCCCGAAAGTTTGAAACATAAACTTTATTAATATCATGACATGATTAATGAGTTAATTAGTCGATCAGTGATTAATTAATAACTAAAACCCTCTGCCAATGGAATCACCCCCGACACCTTTAATCTACAATAATCCATTGTTTAACTTAATCCCACCACTCTTAAACCTCCGTCAGGCCCATCCATTAAACCTCATGTCAAAACTTCACCCCGATCACCGTACGACCATGCCCATTTGATCTGATAGTTGACGATCATATCGGGCAGCCACCGAAGGTCGAACTTTACCCGCCCGATATGGGTGGTTTCAATTTGGACCCCAATGCTACATGTCACCCGATAAATGGCATCGGGCGACCTCCCCCTGAAACCGCCCCAGCCCAAAAGCGATGCAACCCAAACCCACATACTGACCCCTGCTAGACGACAAAATGTCTCATCCCCCGCTTAATGCCAAACGTACTTTCCCCATGTACCTGCCAAATTGGTTGACTTTACAATAAAACTAAAAAACTCATTGTTTTTAGTTTTATCATGAAAAAGATGCTCAGAACTCCATGCAAGCAACAGAGTACGTGCAACCATCAACCCACGTCTACCTGCCAACCTGCTGAAGCCACTAAACTTCCAGACCACTCTTCAGTCACGTATGCCTCCTGCAAACCATGCACAGTTGCCCATCAACCCGTTCAGAGCCAAAACCAGGCATTTACCCAAAATCACTGAGAAACCCTATTTAATTCCCAAACCTGTTACTAAATTGCTTTAATTTATTAAGTAATTAAGTAAAACAATCACCCAACAACCCCAAACTACTATGAATTGAACCAATTTGCCCCCAATCCCCATTCTTGAATCCACAAGAACCAGGCTGCTCGGGGTGCACTGAATGTCCTACCAATTACTACTCCCCACCGGGACTTAGACCATCTCCCTTTGACAGACAAAGACTTTCAAATCAAAGACACCTCTATCCATGAATCCCCATTGAAGTTATACTACAGGTACAGAGACCAATTCTTAAACCATGCAAACAAAATAGATCTTTGGGAATCAAGTTTGCCAGAGTACCAATTCCCTAGAGTTCATATCTTGCTTGAAATTGTCCACTATTGCCATATGAACTACAGTCCTAGCCAAAGATCAATGATGACTCCCGACTATACTGTATTATTCACCATCACTGTTGAATCCATCAATGAAATACTGCAGTTGCAACCAGGCCAAAACCTTACCCCCATTTTTGTTGGAGACCTGCTTGACAGATTCCCTACAATCACCTCCATCAAACTTGCTCAATTATTCCAAACCTTCATTAGGGAAAAGCAATACATTCCAAAGGAACTTCCCCCATACATGTGGACCATGTTCTCTGAACTTGGCCGAGACATCATAGCAATGATATCTAGTGTGTTAGGCCAGGCTACCAGCGAGTTTGTTGATGAGATTATTATAGCCTTCATGTCCATTTACACTCCTAGACAGCCCCCTGCCATCATGTTTGATTATGCCAAATTCATTGCAGATAAGACGCATAATCAATTCATGAGAATGGACAAATGAAAGTATTCAAGTACTCATTGGTTTTATATCATCTCTTCCTATACTATCAAGCTGATAAATTCCCATACACTTCAAAAGCTTGATACCAGAGGCAACCCTAGATCAGTAGTCTTCTAGACCCCATTAATCGACCAATATGACTCTCCATATACTTATACAGATTTCATTGATCTTTTTGTACACCCAGTGGAAACCATGTTGTTAGGAAGTCCTCCCCTCAGGATCAGTGCAGATATCAGGAGGGTCCTACAGCTGTCCAAACAATACAGAGTGGGAGATTGGTACTTGTACCAAAATCACACTGAAATCAGAATATATGGCTCTAAGTTAGCACCCTACAAACTGCCAAGATACCTCCCCATGAGATTGTTTGCTCTAGAGTACTATAGGCAAATGATTAATTCAGATGAGGTACGTTTTGTGAAGGCCAAGAAGAAAGCTCAACTCAGAATAAAAGACCAGCTTGGCCCCTTTATATGCAACAGTAGGGAAGCTGGAAAGGAAGCACAAGAAATCCTTCAAAGGCTCAAACTGAAACAAAGCTTCATGTGGAGATATGTCTCCCTATATCCACCACAAAATTCCTGAGATAGAACAATATGCAAATCAACTAGAATGGGTGGAGAACACTTTACTAGACCGAGATAACACAAAAGTTGTTGTCAATAATGTGTTGATTGATCTAGAAAGAAGACTTGATGAAGATTCCTTTGTACATGTGCCAGGAGAATCCCAATCCCAAAGAGAAACACAGGAACACAGTGAGCAACAAGCAAAAGAAGGACCTCAAGAGCAAGAAGAATTAGAACAACCAGACATATCAGAAGAGTTGGCTTAGCCATAACACATCATGAGTACTCATCCTATTGTATAGACTCCTCTAAATAAGGAGAAGAATCCCAAAAGAGATAGGGAGGAGGCCACTCCTTCTAGAAGACCTATTGCACAAACTTATGTCAAAAGGCAAAGGTTAAATCCTTTTTCAGAACAAAAGTTTACAGAAGAAACAACTGGAACCACAGGTACAGAAAGGGCGGACAGCAGGCAGACCACTCCCTCTAGAGGAACACAAGAACCTTCCACTACACAGGCTCAAATGCTAGAAAGATAACAGAGCATGGATGTATCCTCATTCAGGGCTCCAACTGGCCAGGACCAAGACATTAAAGAGAAATACAAAGAGATAAAGACTAGAAATGAAAGATTTAAGGCTCAGAGCTATGCACAATACCTCAAGATGGCTCCCACTAATCAAACAAGGCTAATGTCAGCCTTTGATGTAAAAGAAGGTAAGATGCAAATGACTTTCATGAAGCCTACCACACAGCAGCCCAGGTTTATAGCAGATTACTTGAAGATAGATTTTGAGGTGCCGGTGAAGGATATACATCCTATCGACCAAATAGAATTACACAAACAGACCAGGGAAATGGTCTATTCCACATTGACCAGAAAGGCCATTGCAACACATCAACTACAAAATTCGCTGAATAATATATCAGCGCAATTCCAGCTAGAGAAGGCCTCTTCACAGGCCAAGGATACTAGGATAAAGTCCTTACAGGACTTAATCATAGAGTTGAGGCATGATCCCAAGGATGTAAAGGCTGCAGAAAAGCTAATCAAAAAGAAAAATGATGACATAGCTGCCTTGAAAAATAGCTCAAAATCCCTCATCTGCATCATCCACAAACAGCTTAAGTATTAGAAACTTGGAAGGAACAGGAGCTTATGGACTTAGTCCTTAAGTTGAATGATCAATTAAAGGAAATAGAGAAAGCGTTGGACAACTTGATTCAGTCTAAACAGAGTGAGTTGGCCACCACTCCACAGAATGTCATTCCTACAGTCTCTACATCAGTGCCCTCTACATTGGCTGCTTCCTTAGCACCAACAATTCCACCAGCTACAGCTATGCTAGTCACAGGTACATCTACATGCGTGGGTACATCTACAGAGAAGACAGCTGAATTAGTAAAAGCCATGGAGGAAATGACCATCTAGGCTACAGAGCTTAAAAGACTTAGAGAAAAAGTGTCAAGTTTGGAAACTAACTGCAAACTTGCACAAATACAACAGAAAGAAGAAGCTCAGAAGAGTCGAAGAATGGGTGAAAGGATAAAAATCCTTGAAAAGGACTTAGCATTGCAACAGCCACTATGAGATATAAAGGATATACTCTGGGCCAACATCATTGCACAAATACAACAGAAAGAAGAAGCTCAGAAGAGTCAAAGAATGGGTGAAAGGATAAAAATCCTTGAAAAGGACTTAACATTGCAACAGCCACTAGGAGATATAAAGGAGATACTCTGGGCCAACATCATTGACTTTGTCAATGATGTTTGGCCATCAATTCAAGTAATTTTTGAGCAGACTGAACTGGTGAAAGTGGCCACCAAAGCAATTCAACAGATAAGAGAAGAGCTGGGGGACAAGCCTGAAGAGGCCAACCAACTGATAACACTCTTGAACAACAAGAACATGTATCAGCTGGATGAACTGGGCATAGAAGGTAGGACAGGAACCATCATAGAAATCAAGAAGGTTCTTACTAAAAGGAACCTTGTGCTCAATCTTGAGAAGAAATGCCAAAGTATCCAAGCTGATATTGATAGATTCATGACAAATTTTGGTATTTTGAGGGAAAAAGGCCTCCCCAGTCCTATGGTCATCCATGACAAGCTTATGACCCAAGAGGACTACGTTGAAAGACTAAACAAGTTGGCCAACAACCAAGCTAGTACTTTAGGGGTAAAAGCTCTACCCACAGGAAAGGTATTGTATGATAATCTAGAAAATCTGCTCTTCCTGGAGCATGAAGTAAAGCACCTGTTTGTCAACAAGACAAATTTTGCTAAGTACACCGAAGCTGATGAGACATATAGAAAGACGATAAAGATGAAATTACCTGAAGATGAATGGTGGGTAAAATTAACGATTTACTCTAAAGTTACTGTAGTAGATCCATATGGCAGTGAGGTAAAACAAGTGAGACAGGGTCAAAGTGTAGCAGGTAAAGAGTATCAGTAGGTTGAAGACATAAAGTGATTCCAGCACACAGATATGAAGCAACTGAAAGAGCCAAATTCAAATTACAACAACCAGCACAATCACAATAAAAGGGACAGCAAGAAGGCAGTTTACCAACTGTCTCTATCTTCATGCTTGAAGATATTTTTTGATTTCCTAGAATAATTCTCAAACTGTTATGAGATATTTTGTAACATTTTTTTTATAAATACTTTACATTTCGAAGTAATGGGTGTGGATTAAAAAACATTTCTGTAGACATTTATATCAAGTTAAGGAGCTATTGTAATCAAGACTGGACTGGCTTGCTGGATCATGAAATAAAGCTAAAAACATTTCACAGGATTCTTGTGCACAATGGAAATCAAAGAAGTATTATCTCTTCGTGTTTATGACTGTTTTCTCTTTATGATTATAAATATTCACATGTTTCTCTATAAAATTTGAATGGTAAACAAGAAATGATATTTCAGTATTAGCTTTAATGCTCTGTCTTGACTGTTTACTTTCTCATTGTTTTCTGCTAAACTATCTTAGTCTGGGAATTCTTAATTGCTCCCTTACTTCCTAGTTTCCCCCCCTTGGTCCATAATAAAGGATTCTTAGTTGCCCCTTGCTACTAATCTCCTTCTTTTCTTCATCTCAATCCCAGTTTAAGGATTCTTCATTGCCCTTTTACCCTAGTTAGGACTGCCTCATCCATTTGAACCTGCAGATTTGCTTTTTGTTGTGCTAGCCTGTCTTATGAACTTCTTCTTTAGTAATTGATCTGCTCCAGTTAAGCCACTATTTGATTGACTCCATAGCCCAATGGCCTGAATACTTGCTCTGCCCATCTGTTCCGTTAAGTCCACCACCCAATCAAAACCAAAACATCATGAGCACTAAAAACTAGCCTGAAATCCCACCCAAAACAAAGTTAAATTATAAAGAGATTGCCCTCTCTGGACTTAGGTTGGCTAGAACCTGAGTCTAAAAGATTAGGTTTGTGGTTACCTCGAATTATTCCTTCTTTTTATAACTTCTAAGAAAGACTTCTGAGTGATAACAACTTCCACAGTCTTATAAGTGGACTTCATAGGTATGAAGTGAGCAATTTTACTTAATTTGTCTACTACCACCATAATTGAGTCGTTCTGCTTTCTGGTGCGAGTTAGACCGGTGATGAAGTCTAGTGATATTGTCTCCCATTTCCATTCCAGAATGGTAATGGTTGCAACAAACCTGCAGGGTGCTGGTGTTCTGCCTTCACTAGTTGACACTACAAACATTTGGACAAGTATTCTGTAATATCCTTTCTTAACCCCGCCCAAAAGTACCCTTTCTTGATTGCTGAAAATAGTTTCTGATAACATGGGTGGCCAACACATGGTTTCCAATGACATTCATACAAAATCAATTGTTTAACAGAGTTTTTATTAGGAACATAAATTTTGTCTTTGAAAGTGAGGATGTTGTTGGAATTTATGTTGAAATATGACTTTTCCCTTTTTAATAATGCTTCCTTTGTCTGCTGCCAAAGGAATGTGTATTCTGGATCCTTAACAGATGCTTTCTTTATGATCTCAGGAATGTTTGAGTTTACTTGACTGATTTGGACCTCATAAATACAATGCACTTTTCTGCTTAAAGTGTCGGCTACTCGATTTTCCTTTCCTTTAAGATGTTTCATGTCAAAATAGAATTCACTTAAAAATCCAGTCCATCTGGCCTGTCGTGCATTTAAGCTAGACTGGTTGAAGAAATTCATAAGGCTTCTATGATCTGTTAATAGCAAAAAATTCTTCCCCAATAAGTAGTGTCGCCACATTTTTGAGTGCATGCACTACTACTGTTAGTTCAAGGTCGTAAGCGGAATATCACTACTCGTATTCTTTTAACTTTTGTGATTCATAAGCAATAACCTTTCCTTCCTAGGTCAGCACTCCGCCCACGCCTTCTTTACTAGCATTCGTGGAAACTACGAACGACTTTTCCGGATCTGCTACCTTTAACATACGTTAAGTGGTACGCAGGTGCTTTAATCTTTCAAAACTCTGCTGACACTCGACTGTCCATTGGAAGACACGCCCCTTTTTATGTAAGGAGGTCATTGGAAAGGCAATTTTTGAAAACCCCTCAATAAATTTACAATAATATCTAGCCAAATCCAAAAACTACCTGATATCCGCGACATTCTTTGGAGCGGCCCATTCCATGATTGTTTTGATCTAAGTCTACTGCTATTCCATCTAATGATATAACATGGCCCAAGTACAAAATCTGATCTTTGAAAAAATCACACTTGTTGAATTTAGCATATAATATATTTTATCGTAGCGTTTGCAATACTATTCTCAGATGTCCTTTATGCTCCTCTTGATTCTTAGAATATATTAGAATGTCATCAGTGAAAATCAGCACAAATTTATCAAGGTAAGTCTGGAAAATACCATGCATCAAACTCATAAATGTGGCTGGGGCATTTGTGAGGCGAAAAGGCAGCACCACGAACTCATAATGACCATAACAAGTACGGAATGTCATCTTGCAAATGTCCTCTTTTATTATTATTTGATGGTAGTCGGATCTTAGATCAATTTTCGAGAATACTTTAGCTCCTTGCACCTGATCAAATTAATCATCGATACGTGGTAAAGGATATTTATTCTTAATGGTTATTTGTTTAATTGACGATAATCTATACATAATCTCAGAGTCCCATCCTTTTTTCGTACAAATAATACAAGATCTTCCCAAGGGGACACACTGGGGCCATATACTTCTTGTCTAGAAGCTCCTGCAGCTGCATCTTGAGTTTTGTTAACTCAGGCATGCTCATGCGATAAGGGGCCCTAGATACAAGGGTTGCACCAGGAATTAGCTCGATGGTGAAGTCAATGTCCCGCTTTGGTGGTAAGCCTGGAATGGATTCTGGAAATACATCAACAAATTCCAGAATGACAGGAATATTTTCCAAAGAGGTCATTTTATTCTTGGTGTTTGTAAACCCCACCTAGACAACGTATATTTGGTAGCCCTTTCTAAGACATTTTCCTAACTGGTTAGCAGTAATAGGACGTAACTTGGTGTTGGTTTTAATTCCTTGGAGTTCCTTCCTTTGACCTGATCCAGCAATAAAACTAACAATTTTCTGTTTGCAATCCACAAGGGACCAACACTTTTCCAACTAGTCTATTTCGATTAAGATGTCGTAAGAACCCAAAGGAAGTATATTAAGGTCAATGTAAATAGGCTGCCCTAAAATCATTATGGGACAACTTTTTGTTTTTGCAATCACCCTCCTTTTTGTCCCAGTGCCTAATTGAACTAGCCATGGTTTTGAAAACTTGCTGCTCTGTTGTTGACACTTTTCTACCACCTTAGGACTAACATAACTTAAGCTAGCACCTGGGTCAAATAAAATAGGAACAAGTTGCTTAGAAATCATACCTTCACATTCGATCATGGTGGGTTGAAATTCTGCCTAATGATCATCCATAGCAGCATTAATTTTGGGCATACTCCTTGCCACTTCCCCAACTCTGGATGCTTCTTGCATATTTGATAGTTGTTCTATCCTTCCCTTATGCGGTCAATTTTTTTAATAGTGGGGTTCTCCGCAACCCCAACATTGCAGCGGCAGTTTTGATTGTTGGTCATTAAGTGATTTAATATTTCCTTCCGACTGTCGATTTTCAGAATATGTAGTTCTGGGCGGATTCCTGGTTGGAGATTTGCTGAGAGTTTGTTGCTGTATGTTTTTGTTATTAGCAAATTTTGAATGTATGTTTGGAATCAGTCTCCTACCTTTCCAATTCAACCCTTGCTTTGGTCCTTCATTCTTTTGTTTCATTTGCTAGTAGCAGATGTGGGCTTTCTGCACAACATCGTCCATTGTCTTGGGGTAGTCAAACTCTAGCTTTTCCTTCATAAAGTTGGGTAAGCTATTGATGAAGTGTTGAATTTTAGCCTTTTCCTCTTGCATGTAAAGCACATAATGTAGTAAGGAGGTGTATCATGTCACATACTCATCTATAGTTAAGGTTCCCAATCTTAACTCATGAAACTATTTTTCCTTTTCGTCATAATAACGTTCAGTCAAGTACTTGTCTTGTAAATGTTTCTGGAATTCTTGACATGTAACCTACTCTTCATCGATTTTCCTCATTGTTTTGATTTCTTCCCACCATAGGGTGGCTTTACCCCTTAACTAATAAACTGCCAATCGTGCCTTCAATTTATCTGTGTATTCATAAATCTGATAATATTTTCCCATGTCAATTAACCAAGATTTTGTTGCCTCTTCTAATTCCCCTTCAAATAGTGATGGCTTCATCTTTTTAAATTCGCCTTGTAATTCAGTTTTCTGCCTTTTGGTTTTGCGCTGGTCAGAAAAATTGTTTGAGCGTCCTTCTTCATCTTCCCCGTGTCTTTCTGCTGACTCGACATTTTCTTCTCCATGTTAAGCCGTTGGGGTCTTATCCCAGTCCTCAATCCTGGGGTCTGGATGTCGTTGATTATGTCGATTGGACAGACTTCTAAGGATTTTCCCCTGTTCTAAGCACAGTCTTTCATTGTCTGTTCTTAGAATTGTCATTTTAGCACACAACTGCTGAACCATTTCAAGTAACACCGCATTAGCTTGACGGGATTCCTCACCCAGCTGTATCCAAATATCAGGATTAGCATTAACATATGTTGTTTCAGGCAGATTGGGTGGTCCTGGGTTCCCCTGCATTCTGGCCTTTTTCTTTTATTGATGCAATCTCTATGTTCACACATAACTTTATTTAGTTAAAAGCAAAAAAAAAAATCATATTTTTGTAAAAGTCAATACATAATTATTCCCGAAGAGTCTTAGTGTACGAACCTGAGCTCGATACCACTTGTAACAGCTAATCTCTAACCTAAGAATTATATATATGATATAATTAAAAAAACATTAAAAGTAACTATACCCATCTCAGACTTTGGTCATGAACTTATCATACAATACAGAGTTATTGATTGGATTTATTATTATTTTCGTAGACCGCACAACCCGAAGGTTTATAACGTGTGAAATAATCTACACAGATTGCAACAAGGGTGTATAGATTGGTTTTTAATACAACTGGTATGTGAGGTGACCCCTCCGTCATTGCCTAGACTTTGATTTGTTGTCTCTTGTACCCGGAGACACGTCACAGAGAGTTGTTGCAAGAGACTATACACACTGACCAGCTAGTTCAAGTTGCTTGAGCCATCTGTTTGGCATTACACCCGTTGATCTGGTTCCTGCGATCCGACAGCAGAGGAGACTTAGGATTCCATCCCCTAACTAACTCTTTGCGCTCGGCAGTTGTTTGGCTCATTGTTATTGCTTCTCTTGGTGTTCTTGCTACTCCGCAACGGTTTGCACTGCTGAGGGTTTCATTCTGTCCTCTGTATCTTCTAAGGGTTGTGATGGCAGTGGCATCAATTCCTATGGAGTCAGGTATTCCCACTAGTTTGTCAGTCCATCGTTTTGTTGACCCGCACCATAAGAATGCTATAAAAATGGGTTTCGATCTGGTACAATGTTTAACGCTTCGCCTTCGCTGCATGGGGATGACTCATGGGACTTCCAACCCTTGCAGGAGATAACTGGTTCCAAGATTTAGTTGCAGAAGGTGAGCTTCGATGCATTTTCTGTTTCATAACTAGAAGCGTTTTATTCTTTGTTTTAAGGTTTATTGATTTTACACTTCCCTTATGGTTGTTCGATGGATGGCAAATAGGAGGGCTACACCATGCGGAAAGCTTCAACTCTTAGGTGTGCTCCCCATTCAGTTTTATTCTTTGGCTTTTACAACATTCTCATTGAGGTTTTACTGACTTAATGTCTTGGATATTTATGCCAAGTAGTTACACAACGCTTCTCGGTTATTTGTTTGATAATGGCCACTACCCTCAAGAGCTTAAGCGCTTATGACGACGACATTGACTCTTCTAGGTTGAACTCTTTACTTCTGGGTATGAATTAAGTTATGAGAAACAACTACTCATGTGGTCATGAAAAGAGACTAAGTCTCTTACCGAGCTTTTCGCTGACAAAATGGCTCGAGTTCATTTCTGTATTTTGGGTTTGTAAATAATTAGTTAAAGAGTATATGATTGATGGAATACTATGTAAGGCACTTTTGAAGTTTTTGGGAGAACTCCCATTTTGAAGTCGACGAAGGGTTTTTAGGGATTTTTCTTTCTACAAAAAGGACATAAATTTGCTATGTGGTCCTCTTAAGTGAACCTGTTCATGTCGACCGATACTGAACACTGAATGTTTAACTTATTGTATTAGAACCTACTTAACTTATTCCGCCTGTTATATATTTTTGGAAAGGCAATGAAATTATCTTTCTTTGTTTTTGGTTTGCATTTTTTTGGTGTTCTTGCTACTCCATGACGGTTTGCACTGCTGAGGGTTTCATTCTGTCCTCTGTATCTTCTAAGGGTTGTGATGGCAATGGCATCAATTCCTATGGAGTCAGGTATTCCCACTAGTTTGTCATTCCATCGTTTTGTTGACCCGCACCATAAGAATGCTATAAAAATGGGTTTCGGTCTGGTACAATGTTTAACGCTTCGCCTTCCCTGCATGGGGATGACTCATGGGACTTCCAACCCTTGCAGGAGATAACTGGTTCCAAGATTTAGTTGCAGAAGGTGAGCTTCGATGCATTTTCTGTTTCATAACTTGAAGCGTTTTATTCCTTGTTTTAAGGTTTATTGATTTTACACTTCCCTTATGGTTGTTCGATGGATGGCAAATAGGAGGGCTACACCATGCAGAAAGCTTTAGCTCTTAGGTGTGCTCCCCATTCAGTTTTATTCTTTGGCTTTTACAACATTCTCATTGAGGTTTTACTGACTTAATGTCTTGGATATTTATGCCAAGTAGTTACACAACGCTTCTCGGTTATTTGTTTGATAATGGCCACTACCCTCAAGAGCTTAAGCGCTTATGACGACGACATTGACTCTTCTAGGTTGAACTCTTTACTTCTGGGTATGAATTAAGTTATGAGAAACAACTAATCATGTGGTCATGAAAAGAGACTAAGTCTCTTACCGAGCTTTTAGCTGACAAAATGGCTCGAGTTCATTTCTCTATTTTGGGTTTGTAAATAATTAGTTAAAGAGTATATGATTGATGGAATACTATGTAAGGCACTTTTGAAGTTTTTGGGAGAACTCCCATTTTGAAGTCGACGAAGGGTTTTTAGGGATTTTTCTTTCTACAAAAAGGACATAAATTTGCTATGTGGTCCTCTTAAGTGAACCTGTTCATGTCGACCGATACTGAACACTGAATGTTTAACTTATTGTATTAGAACCTACTTAACTTATTCCGCCTGTTATATATTTTTGGAAAGGCAATGAAATTATCTTTCTTTGTTTTTGGTTTGCATTTTTGACAGAGAATACCCTTCATTTACTCATTCAAGCATTCGCTATTTTCAATTGACAATTTCCAAAAGTATTCGATCAAGAATTAGTTTAAGATGATTATACTATTTTGAGCAATCTCTCTGCTATGTTTTCATGGTTGTTGTAGTTTGAGTGATGGTATCCTGAACCTACATCAAAATAATAAAGGAATACTATCTTTACATTCTTACCAAAGTCTGTAAGGGGTGCACAGATTATTCTATGTTTTCATGTTTATTGTAGTTTGAGTGATGGTATCCTGAACCTGCATCAAAATAATAAATGAATACTATTTCTACATTCTTACCAAAGTCTGTAAGGGGTGCACAGATTATTATACAGACTCTCTAATAATAATAATAAAAAATGCATTTCGCTTATCTTACTTTTGTACCGTAATAGTTAGCCCTTGATATTTAGTAACAGGTGAATGATAATGATTGAATGAGCACTTTCTTCCATCTTTGCTATGTTATTTGGTAATTCCACAGTTACTATAATAAACTGTCTAAAATTTTCATATATGAGAAAAAGTACTTCTATTTCCTATAATCGTGCATTTTTCAAGATATTGATTCCCTGAATATAGTTTGCTATTTAAGAAGTTATTCTAATCTCAGTTCATGAATAACAAATTTTACTCTGTCATTAAGTTTGAATTTCACAGTCTAGTATTAATCTAGAAAGAAACTGCCTATAATACTTATCTGTTCAACCTGCAATTTCGCAATATTTCTAGAAAGTCTCTCCTCCCAGCCACGAGTCTGGCAATGACGTCCGGACTCTCCCGCGAGCAATTTTGTTGGTTCACAGTTAATCTTTCCAACTACAGTCAAGTACCTTGGGCTGCTAGACTCCTGTCCGACCTGAAGTCTTGTATTTCTTCTAACTGTTCTTGAGAATTCTCCCATTGGTTGGTTTCACCTAGCTCTATGATCTCCCCCTAGATTCTCCTTTTCCTCATCTAAATCTCCCTACAGGGCGAATGGGTAACTATTTTTCCATAACTGTTTCTTTCAATTAATATAACAGTTTCTATTTTTGTTAAAGTATCATTACCAGTAATTTAGGTAACCATAAAAATATGTGTCTTGGCCTTCCGACCTCAATCACTTTAATATTTAACACCATACTATAATAAAACTTTAAAGTAACAAATAGTAAATATCCACTTAGTAACCTCAGTAATTTTATGCATTTTGGGGGTGTTGCATCTCCCCCCGCCTTAAGAGGAACATCGTCCCTAGTGTTCTTTCCACCTTCAGAAAACAATGCTGGATAAGCTTTCCGCATAAATGCCACTGCCATCACAACCCTCAAAAAGATACAGATGACAGAATGAAACCATTAGCAGTGCAAACCCTCGCGGAGCAACAAGAACACCAAGAGAAGCAATAACAATGAGCCAAACAGTTGTCGAGCACAAAGAGTTAGTTAGGGGATGGAACCCTAAGTCTCCTTTGTTGTTGGATTGTGGGAACCAAATCAACGAGTGTAATTCCAAACAGATGGCTCGAGCAACTTGAACCAACTAGCCAGTGCGTACAATCTCCTGCAACAACTCTTTGTCGCGTGTCTCCAGGTACAAGAGACAGCAAATCAAAGTCTGGGCAAGGACGGAGGGGTCACCTCGTGTACTAGTTGCATTAAAAACCAATCTATACACCCTCATTGCAATCTATGTATATTATTTCACACGTTATAAACCTTCGGGTCGTCCGGTCTACGGAAATAATAACAAATCCAATCAATAACTTCGTCTTGTATGATAAGTCTGTGACCAAAGTTTGAAGTGGAAAATAATGAAAAACTTGTGTGTCAAAAAGAAATTAATTTTGGAGGTCCTCTTGCATCCATATATTGCACTCTTGAATTCATAAGTATTTCACTGTTAGCAATCTCATCTAATTGACAAAATATGTGTGTACTGATTAAGTAAATATTCTCAATAAGAAGATAGATGCTCTAAAAGATAATTGGATACTTGGATTGAATATGCATTCCTTACATAAGATAGGCTTGTTTCTCGCACAAGTTTGTTCTTGCTCTTTTAATGTCACATCAAGTATAGAATAATATCTTTCAGCATATCATTGTTCCCTAAGTTGCCTAGTAGTTATAATTGCAAGCATTCCTACATGTCATTGGTTATCAAAATAGTGAATTTTTTGTAACTTGCTTTCTTCCTTTCATTGTCATTGAATATCTCCTAAAGGATTGCTAGCATCTATAAATTTGGGTTCTTTTGCTTGTCATTGCTATTAAACAAAGAAATTGGATATCCGCTTGTCATTTGCAAGTTAAATTGCTTTTCGTTATTATTGTCATAATTAGCATTATAAATATTTCTTGTGAGTTTACTTTCTGTAATAAGTGCACTAACATGTTTTGCAAGTGAGCATCACATCTAAGAATCATAATCTTGCAACATTAAAGTTAACTCACACTTGAACCACTTGATTGCTCACCATATTGATATTGTGATATGAGTAATCCTGAAGTAATCTCAAGATTTGCTATTTGTGTTGATATCTTGTTGAACGATTAGCATTGTCTAATTGGCACATTAACATTGTTAAGAGAAACACCAAACTCATGCACTTTATGTTTATTGTCATTTGATGAGCAATTGTCCATTGTGATATTTCTAATCTTCAATTGCCTTACACTCCAATTGTCATTGGATAACCTAATTGGTAATTAAGGAGTTCATTGAGCACTGCTTTTGGTAAAGATTATACTTGTAATTGTTAAGTACTTTCCTTTATTGCTCTAAATCGAGTAATATTATTTAGATAATTTGTCTCAAAGTACTTAAAACATTTAACGATCTCACCTAAAGCTAATCACCCATTTTGCACTTGCATTCTAGGAGTAGTAGTGCATTAATTAATTTACCTCCAGGCATAAGCTTGGTTGAAAGACAATAGGACAACATTTCACATCCAACTTGCGAAGTTTAGACTCTCACTTGTGGTTAACACAGTGACTTGGTAGTTGTCAAAGCCACAGTGTTTGCAGAGCTCGGGGCATTCTGGTGGTTAGAACCGTAGGGGAGGTATCATTAATATAGCCATTGCTATCTTCCCCTGGGTTTCTCTCTGCAACCTACACTAGAGACTAACTTCAAAATAGTGGAGAGAAAGGACCCACGTAGATAGGCATCTAATCTAAAATTATCCAAGAGTTTGCATCTCACTTAGTTCTAGGTGTCGCATCTCATATAGGATAGTGTGCATCCCAAGCAACAATTGTTCATCCGGTACCTTGGCAGCTAATTTATATTGTGCAAGTGATTTGACTCCATAAGGCACTGGTCTCTCAAATAATCTAACTAAATCGTGGTAATAATTAAACTTGCTAATCATCATTAACCAAGTTTCTAGGCCATTCAGTCGTGTCTCCCAAACTTGTCGGTTACCGAAAAGTCTTTCATCCTCACATTTCATAGTCACTACCCCCCATAGCATGTTGTAGGGAGACAACTAGAATAGAGAGGACGGGGTCAGAGTGACAGCCCCTGCCCTGAGCGTTGTCACAATTCACCTATACAATTTTGGCGACAACAAGGCCCTCTCCCACACTTTGAGCACAAGAAGCCTCAATGCTAGCCTTGGAGAAGCACTTTGCACGAATGATGTCATCCCTACGCGGGTTGCAACGGAGACTAAATATTGATTAATTGTTAAGCTATCTTGGTTGGCTTGTAACCAAGGGTCTTCACATCATTTGTTATGTTTTAGGGGCTTCATAATTAGAAATTCGAATTGCTAGAGCTTGTATATATACATGAGACCTAGTCTCATTACAAACTATCACGCTTGGGATTTTTGCTAGCCTCATTAGAGGGTTCGGACCTGCAATTTTCGAGAAGATTTGGATGTTTTTTGGATGCACTTTGATGTATGGATATACTGCTATCTTTTTGGAGATTCTAAATGCATTATTAATGGATGGATATCCTTCATATTGTCTAGTAAGTGCTTTTTCTTGTTGAATATATTTAAGTAAATGTCTAATGCATGGAATTATTTCTCATAGTGAAGATTTATGCCTTAATTTACTTGATATGGTGCAAAATTGTGGTCTTGGGAAGTTTCATGTGTTACTTATTGATGGTATGAAATGAATGTTCATAGTGGGAAAATTATTATAATTTATCCATGAAACTCCATTAATTAAGGTAATTGTTGAAAGGGATTGTTAGGGCTTCCACTTTTAGCCTCCTTGAAAGTCAATATTACCCAACTATAGGCACCCATGACTCCATACTCCCAATGTTCTAAGCACTAGTCAAGTCCCTTGGTGGCCAAACTTGGATCTAATCCATAAAAATTTCTTCGTTTCTCTTCCTAAGTCTGTCCCTTTAAGGATAAGGAGGTTCTCTAGGGCTTGTTGCGAAATTTTAGGGAGGAATTTTGGATTTTTTCCATACAAGATTCTTCTTTATTATCTCCTGTAGGCATCCTCCAATTTTAAACGGATTCTGACGGTGGAATTTCAATATAATTGATGTTCTCGCTATCACACCAAGAGGGAACCCTAGTGGCTAATCCTTCAACTTGGAGATTCCTTGAAAGCTTAAGCTTTAGTATTAGTTGAAGTATATCATTCATAGCCTTATCTCTTGTCTACCATGACCTTCGATGAACCCTTGTATCATAAAATATCTCAACCCTTTGTCTCGTGTAGATATTCTTTCAATGGGTTTTTCTTGGAAAGTCTTCCTAGCTCTTCCCAAAGCTTGCACTTTCATTGAACTTTCCATTGAATGAGCCACCTTGCCTCACTTCATAACTTCCTTAGACATACATTTATCTCAAGTGAGGGTTACTGGGACTCCTCCCGTCAGTGAAAATCTGAGAAGAGAATGGGACATAGGTTGTGGTGACAGTGGGCCCTTGTCTCAATTTGTTGTTGTGCCCTCTATCTTTAGCCTATTTGCTAGGTCTGCTAGTTGGTGCAACAACATTTTTGGTGTCGTTGTTGGGGACACGAGACATGTTTCTTGTTCCCATGCGACATCATTGATATATCATTTTGGCAACTACATTGGAAGAACGAAGCCCTAGTTCTTCATTAAACTTCAAGGTCAATGCTTGTAGGGTGAAGCAAGCATCTCTCTAAGCATCTTTTCATTCACCCTGCGAATCCCATTTTATATATATGTAGGAATCAATGGCTATCAAGAAACTTCATTAATGGTTCCCTTCTTTGGATATCACATGGATCCCGAGATACCTGAATGGCTTGGATAGAACTCTTATGCAAAATATGCCATGTTTTAATGGTGACCCATGTTCGGTAAATGATCACATAGAAAGATTCATCAAATATTCTTTGATGAATGTGACTCATTTGGATAGCCTCATCTAGTTATTTATCAATTATATTGGATATAAACATAGCAGTTGGCCTGATTCATGTGAACCTAAACGCATTTCTTCTTTCTCTACCTTAGTTGTATATTTCCTCATACACAAAGGCCTAAGTTCTCAACTTGTTGAAGAAGAAATTCAAGTATTGGACCGCGCATTTGAGGAAGCCAGCAATAAACATGGAGAAGGTCACGAGGAGGAAATGGATCCCATTCCTTAAAGCATTCATGAATATCATGAAATTGAAAGCATCTCCTCCAAGGATGACGATGAGGATCTTGATCCTGAAAGCCTCCAAACACTGCAAGAAAGAATGAATGAATATGGCAAGTCTTGCATGGAGCTGGCAGCTAAATATACACACAAAGATCTAAACTTTGATTTTTCTAAGCAAGGAGATAAGCTTTATGATTTGAAATGTGAATATAAGATTAATCATACAAATGCCCTCCTCCTAGAAGTTTATTACTACAATTATGTGGTAAATACTTTGGGTGATACTCTTCAAAGAAAGGAGAAAGAGGACGAGTCCTCCCTACCTAGCAATGAAGAAAAGAATAATTCTAAAGAAGATCATGATGACCAGCCAAATGAGGAGTCTATAGATGGATTTTGGACTGTGGATTAGGGGATTGGGTATTAATATAGTATAAATGAAGGCCCCATAGAAGCCCAGGTCCAAAACGATAAACATGATGAAGTGGGGCCTCTCATTCAAGGCATGCTTAATAAAGATCTAGAGGATATGAACATTGTGGCCCCTTGTAGGGTTGACATTTGTGATTTCTTCCACATAACTTAGGGGAAATGAAATATTAACAATCATCATTTTGACAAAGACCCTGTTTATGACACCAACAAGAAAGATGAGGTTGAGATTAGTTTTCCCTTTCCTTAGGGAATTAATCATAATGATATATCTTTTCAAACCCTTGAAAGGAAGGATCATTATTTTACCTTGCATGAAGAAGGGCTTTTAGAAGCAACAGATTGTCATTTTCACAAAAGCCCCATCTATGACTCCGATGATGACATCGACAAGAGCCCTGATCTTACTCACCTTCTTCTGGATCCCGTGGATGTAGCTACAATGTCCATGAGCCATTGCCTCACCTTAATGAGATATTAACAATCATCATTTCAACAAAGACCCTGTTTATGACACCGACAAGAAAGATGAGGTTGAGATTGGTTTTCCCTTTCCTTAGGGCATTAATCATAATGATATATCTTTTCAAACCCTTGAAAGGAAGGATCATTATTTTACCTTGCATGAAGAAGGGCTTTTAGAAGCAACAGATTGTCATTTTCACAAAAGCCCCATCTATGACTCCGATGATGACATCGACAAGAGCCCTGATCTTACTCACCTTCTTCTGGATCCCGTGGATGTAGCTACAATGTCCATGAGCCATTGCCTCACCTTAATGAGATATTAACAATCATCATTTCAACAAAGACCCTGTTTATGACACCGACAAGAAAGATGAGGTTGAGATTGGTTTTCCCTTTCCTTAGGGCATTAATCATAATGATATATCTTTTCAAACCCTTGAAAGGAAGGATCATTATTTTACCTTGCATGAAGAAGGGCTTTTAGAAGCAACAGATTGTCTTTTTCACAAAAGCCCCATTTATGACTCCAATGATGACATCGACAAGAGCCCTGATCTTACTCACCTTCTTTGGGATCCCAGGGATGTAGCTGCAATGTCCATGAGCCATTGCCTCACCTTTTCTCATGCCATCACTAATGTTGATGAGCCCTTTCCCCATCCTGAATATGATATTAAGGAAGAGCCAATCATTGGATGTATCCCTTCTTCCTAATCATGCTCTCAAGATCATGAGCACACAGTGGTTGCCCATCTTCAATGTGCTTATTATATAGATCAATCTTCTTGTTGTGTCTCTCCATGTCATCAGTCCCCTTTTCCTTCCCATCATAACCCTAGGGTAACCATGAAGCAAGGCATTATGAAGAACGATCACAACAATGAGTTCTTGATCCTGGTCATTCAATATTCCATTCTCAACTTGATAGAAAGGCTCTAAATATCCAAATTGGTATCCTTCTCATCCAGAACTGCGTTCTACAACGAGTGGATATCATATTTTCTTGCCTCCCACCCACATCATCTTCCATATGATTGTTTCTATGTTAGATTTTGGATTTATTTCATAAGTAATCATATAGGTTGGTATTCTCACATTAATCTAACGATGTGTTGGTTCCATTGGCTCTATGATTACACTTAGTACTTGCTTGATGGAATATGCATGTTAGGGTAGGATGCATTGCATATTGATTTTTTGCATTAGAGTTTAATATCATATTATCTTATCATACTAGATTAGGTGCATTTAAGCTAACTTTGCATTCTAGAATAGAATTTATTTATTGTTGATTTTACGAACTAACAAAAGCATGGGCAATCAAAGGACGCCATAAAAAGCATGTTTCCTTGGTTGCTTCAATCTTTATGTGCAAGTAACAGGTCTGCAGTCCCAAGAGCTTGTTGGTGTTCTCATGACCTCCCCATTTGAGTACATGGTTGGTGCACTCTATTGAGAGCTCATGTCCCAGTTGGAGCCAGATGTTACCCACTACCAATGGGTGACACCCCTAGGAGAATTTTTTCTCCTAGATATGTCTTCAGCCAACAACCCCTTGCAGCCACCAAATAGCTCGATGTGTCACAATTCTCCATCATCTAAGCCAACCATTGCTTACCCTTGCCCATCTGTTATGATCGTATGTTTGAAGGTGGGCATTCCAACCCCGAAGTTATGGATTTTCATTATGTAAATGGGTGTTTATGCTTTCTTTTATCGAACACATTTGGACACAGATTAGTGGGGGGCTTCAGGGGAAAGAATAGACTTGGATTGTACTCTTGTTCCTTTGTCCCAACTTGGTGGTTAATCTTGTATCCTAGTCCCGTGGGATCTCCTCTACTGTCTACTAGCTCTAGGAGTGGCACTACATGAGAAACCTTGATTTTGGTTGTGTGGTCCCACTTCCCCACACCATATATCTCACTCCCTTCCACTCATTACAACCCCTTTTAACACTTTTCCCATCAGGTTTCACGAGTTAGCCTCCCCCTCCCCTTGACTTTCGGTCAGGCTTGGAACAATTCCCCAGAGGTTGATGTAGCTTAAAAAAGAGATAAAAGCATAATTTGGCCACTTACAATAGGAAATGTACCACAAAATGCAAAAATGGCCAGGCCATAAAAAATTTAGCACGTGGGAGAAAGCCAAACATGAGTTGTACCCCCTATCACTATCACCATCACCTGGTCCCTAGGGTCCCCATTAGTGCCCCCTGTATCATTAAGGAACCCATGATTGTCCCAACCCTTGGTGGGCGATAAACTACCCTACCTTAAGGGGGTACTCACTGCTACATCATACACATCATGGTCTCATTTCTTGGAGCCTCGAGCAATAATGAAAGAAAAAACAATAAAAGGAAAAAGGCATATGAAGAAGGGTGGAAAAACAAAGGTCGGGGTAACTCATGTACCACAATTTCTCCCTTCTACATAAATATACCTAATGTGTGGGCTTCCTTCATCATAGCTACCCTTGTACCATGGCATGTGCCTTGGAACTTTCCATTTTCCCGCACTTCGTTCCATCATCATTTCACATGACACCTGCCATTTGATGGATGTACCATGGACCTGTCACCCCCTTAGAGGTTGAAACCACCTAATAAGGTCTTTTATTAACCTCTCTTATTGAGATTGGTAACATCTGTACATTTTAAAGCCCATTTGGAAGGGCATGCTACTATGAAGTGTCCATTTGTGCCCCTGATTAGTAAGCTTATTTACTCAATTACACTAGAGAATTGTTGTACTAGAAGGTGAGGGAAAATCATTGGATCTTATATAGGATTACATGTTGGTCTCCATCTTGGAATTGGTCTCCCTTACTGGATCCAAGCCCTTTAGAGGGGAATAATAGCACTTGTAGGGTGAATGTTGAGAGCCATGGGCCTCCACTATTGCATAGCATTGATTACTACACCATGGGCTTCTCAGCACCACATATTGCTTGTTCGTGCTCCTGCCATACAGAGATGATGATCCACTTGGACCACATTTCCCAAATGGACACACCTTGACACCTGACACTTGGTAGTTGATCCATGGCTTAAGAGGAGGTTTTGTCTCCTTCGAAGAGACATGGGAGGGCGTGTGCCATCTTCTTGCACTCATTAACGGAGCATCAACTTGATCTTGAGATTTGTTAAAATTTGGGTACCAGAGGAAAAGTGGTTCCCTAAGGCTTTGATCTTTGGCCTAGGGAAAAGTGTCCAAATTAATTTGTACTTTTCTCCTAAAGTGACTTTCTGAGTGGTAAAGTCAATTTATTTTAAAAGTGACTTTATAAGTGGTAAAGTTCCATTCTAATTTAAAAGTGACTTTTATAAGTGGTAAAGTTACATTCTAATTTAAAGGTGACTTTATTAAACTCAATGAAGAATTAGAAAGTGAAAAAGTGAATATGGAAATACAAGGCTAAGTGGGTGAATTAAAAAATAGAAAGTGAGAATTAAATGCACATTTATTCTCATCCCTAGATCTAAATGAATCTCATCCATTAGATCTTAGGGTAACCCAAAAGGTCATTTAGAGAATAAAAGGAGAAGAGAAAAGGAAAAGATCATTCATCCTTTCATGAGCATTTGAGAGAAAAAGAAGAGAGAGCAAGGAGAAAATTTTGTGTAGTGAAAAAGTGAAGGAGAGCAACAAGAAGACATTTCAGCAAATCTGGGCAGCAGTATTTATTGGCATGCATCCCAAGGAAAAACCATACAGCAGGAGAAAGGCACAAAAATCGAGGAAGAGGGACAGTAAGTTTTGAGCACATTTTTCGAGGCTGGCCGTACAACATTTAATGTTGTTTTATTGCTGTAAAAAATTATGTTTTGGTTATTTGCTGATTGGCACGATTTTCGAGGTGGAGTTCAAGCACAAAAATCGAGATAAGTTGTAATTTGTGGTCGCTAGAATTTTTACTATGTATTTCAGTTTCTCTGTAAAAACATTTTCAAAAATAAAGAAGAGCTCTCAAACTGGTTTTCCCCAAGCGTTGTGCGGGGTTTTTCCAGGGTCACATTGACCAAAAATCACTGTGTTATTTTCTGGGTGGCTGTCATAATTTTGTTGTGTTTTATTTCTGCAATTTCATCAGTTGTGAAATCTCTAAATTTGTGTTTTCAGAAAATTATTGTCATTTCCAGATTTTAGAATTTTTATCATGCTTGGATTTAAAACTAAATGCATGGAGTGATAAGGAAAACTGATAACCGGAGTGGGGATTGAAATTTCTTCATGGTATCAAAGCTTGGTTCGCTGAAAAGTGCAGTTTGGGAAATAAAGTGAAAATTAAGGCAAGCTAATTTTTACACAAAAAACGAAAAACTTTACCACAGATTTGAACATTTCCGTTTGGTAGGATAGTGAAACATGTCTTTCGGTTTGAGAGTTGAAGACAAGTTGGATGGGAAAAACAACTATAGTGCATGGAAGGAGTGAATCCAGAGCATCTTTCAGGAAGCAGAAGTCTGGGGCATTATGGTAAATACCACACAAAACCCAGTAGCAGTACCTGCTGACCCTATATAGTTGGCAGAGTTTAATAAAAAGAATGCTAAGGCAAAAAGATTGATTCTGGAAGGAATCAAAGATCATGTCATTCCTCATGTGAGAGGAAAGACTTGTGCACATGAGATGTGCACAACCTTGACCAGTCTTTACTAGAGCTCAAATGAAAATAGAAAAAAGGTGAAACTGAAGGCCAGTAAAATGGCCAAGACTGACAGCGCTACAACATACCTCACAAAGATCACTTCAGTGAGAGATGAGTTGGCAGTCGTAGGTGAGATCATTGCACCCATTGAGTTGGTGAGAATTGCTTTGAATGATCTTCCCAAGACTTGGAAGAATTTTGTGGATGGCATTGTTGCAAAGAAAACCTTCCCGATTGGGAGAGGTTGTGGGATGATTGCATTTAGAATGAGATCAAAAAGAACCATCTTGGGGGAGCCAAATACGTGGAGGAGGATGAAAATGTGGCATTTTTAACAAGAGGTAAGAAGGGCAAAGCAAAGAAGCCAGCTTCCAACAGTGGACGCAAAAGCATAGTAAAGGAAAGCAGCAGAACAAGGAGAAGGACTATTCCAAAGTCAAATGTTGGAATTGTCCAAAGTTGGGACACTATATTGTTGTGTGTCCAAAGAAGAAGAACAAGAAAGGGAAAGACAAACCCATGGCAGCTTCTGCAGAGATAGAAAGCTCCTCAGAGATATTTGGTTGGGAGTTTGGGTTCATAGCTTGTGAGGCCACTAGTGCAGGATCACCTGCATACAGGTTCAGAGGGAGTGTGCATTCCCCGCTACTAGCAGAGCATCTTCTAGCATTTGGTATGTTGACAATGGCACTTCCCGCCACATGACAGGAGTCAAGGAGTACTTCTCAGAGCTTTGAGAGGGTGATACTGATATAGAGGTAGTACTTGGTGATGACAGCATTGTTAGAGCAGTCTGTGTGGGGACATTGACATTTGATAGGGGACCCAAACCTCCCTTGAAAGTGTCAGATGTTCTATATGTGCCTGGAATGAAGAAGAACCTGATATCTATCTCAGCACTTGAGGATAGAGGGTATGATGTGTTGTTCAGGAGAGGGTAGGTGCTTATATATCCTAGGGGAACTCCAGCTTCTTCAGCAAGAGAGATTGGTGTGCGCCATGCTAAGGTGTACAAATTCTCATTCCATCCCCTAATGGCATTGAGTAGCAGCACCCGGGATAGGACCGACAACAGATCTAGCAGTTCAAAGTTGTATGAGATTTGGCACCACAGGATGGGGCATATGTATCATGGGGCCTTGAGTACATTGCACGAGATCACCACTAGTGTGCTAAATTTCAGTTCTAATCACCTTGATGTATGTAGAGGATGTGCTATGGGAAAGTTTGCCAGATCCCCTTTTCCCAACAGTGATAGCAGAGCGACCGGGATCCTTGACTTGATTCATACCGATATGAGTGGTCGGATGTCGCATGTATCCTTGAGTGGCTATGAGTACTATGTTTTATTCATTGATGACCACTCCAAGAAGACTTGGATTTATTTCTTGAAGACCAAGAATGAGGTCTTCAAATGGTTTCACGAGTTCAAAGCTCTTGTGGAAACCTAGACAGGTAGGAAGATCAAGGTCCTCAGGTCGAACAATGGAGGGGAGTATACCCTTGGTGAGTTTTTTGATTTTTGTGCTAAGGCAGGCATTAGGAGCGAGTTCACAGTTCCTTACTACCCCTAGCAGAACGGGTTGCAGAGAGGAAGAACAGATCCATTGCAGGGGTTGCCAAAGCCATGCTTCATGATTAGGGGTTACCTTTATTTTTGTGGGCAGAGGCCTGCAACACTGTTGTGTACTTGCAGAACAGCAGTCCACATCGTGCCTTGGGGAATGTGATTCCGGAGGAGGCTCTTTCTAGGAAGAAGCCTAATGTTGGGCACTTTCGTATCTTTGGGTGCCTTACATATTCCTATGTCCCTAAGGAGAACAAGGCCAAGCTAAAGCCCATTGCAGACAAGGGCATCTCAGCGATTATAGCGAGACATCGGAAGCTTATTGGATTTATATTCCTGCGCAGAGGAAAGTGGTTGTCAGGTGGGATGTGAAGTTCAAGGAGGAGAGAGGTTTCAAGAGGTCACGGGAGTTAGAATATCCAGAGTCACCAGACCGTCAAGAGCAGTTGAGTCAGTCACAAGGATCCAATGGTCAGGGATCAGGAGGTACATTGGTTACAATGTCAGGTCCATCAGTGAGCAGTGGCTCTTAGAGTTAGGTGCGTGGTTCCTCGGGTAGCATGCAGGGCAGTCCGCAGAGCAGTTCATAGGGTAGTCCACTAATGGACAATTTGCAAGAGAAAGGCACAGAAATCAAGGAAGAGGGACAACAAGTTCCGGGCACGTTTTTCGAGGCTAGTTGTACAACATTTGATGTTGTTATATTGCTGTAAAAATTATGTTTTGGTTGTTTGCTGATTGGCACGATTTTCGAGGTGGATTCAAGTACGTAAATCGAGATAAGTTGTAATTTGTGGTTGCTGGAATTTTTACTGTGTATTTCAGTTTCTCTGTACAAACATTTTCAGAAATAAAGAAGAGCTCTAAAACTGGTTTTCCCCAAGAGTTGTAAGGGGTTTTTCCAGGGTCACATTGACCAAAAATCACTATGTTATTTTTTGTGTGTAGCTGTCATACTTTTGTTGTGTTTTATTTTTGCAATTTCAGCAGTTGTGAAATGTGTTTTATTTTCATTTCGAGATTTTAGAATTTTTATCATGCTTGGATTTAAAACTAAATGCATGGAGTGACAAGGAAAACTGATAACCGGAGTGGGGGTTGAAATTTCTTCAATATTTTTGTAGATCCATGAGAGCCATTTGGAGCCCACAGAGCCCAAATTGGGGTTTAGAGATGTTTCGCAGCATTTGGAGGACATGTACATCTTCGTTATTAATTTTGAGGCCCTCTCCCACACTTTGTGCACAAGAGGCCTCAACGCTAGCCTTGGAGAAGCACTTTGCATGGATGACATCATCCCTACGCGGGCTGCAAAGGAGATTAAATATTGATTAATTGTTAAGCTATCTTCATTGGCTTGTAACCAAGGGTCTTCACATCATTTGTTATGTTTTAGGGGCTTCATAATTAGAAACTCGAATTGCTAGAGCTTGAACAAACACATGAGACCTAGTCTTGTTACAAACTATCACACTTGGGATTTTCGCTAGCCTCATTAGAGGATTCAAACCTGAAATTTTGGAGAAGGTTTGGATGTTTTTGGGATGCACTTTCATGTATGGATATATTGCTATATTTTTGGAACTTCTAAATGCATTATTGATGGATGGATATACTTCATATTGTCTAGTAATTGCTTTTTCTTGTTGAATATCTTTATGTAAATGCCTAATGCATGGAATTATTTCTCATAGTGAAGGTTTATGCCCTAACATACTTGATATGGTTCGAAATTGTGATCTTGGGAAATTTTGTATGTGTTACTCATTGATGGCATGAAATAAATGTTAATAGTGGGAAAATTGTCATAATTTATCCATGAAAATCCATTAATTAATGCTAATGAAGGTAATTGTTGAAAGGGGTAGTTAGGGCTTCCTCTTTTAGCCTCCTTGGAGGTCAATTTTACCCTATTATAAGCACCCATGACTCCATACTCCCAATGTTATATGCATTAGTCAAGTACCTCGGTTGTCAAACTTGGATCTAATCCATAAATTTTCCTTCTGTTCTCTTCCTAAATTTGTCCCTATAAGGATAAGGAAGTTTTCTAGGGCTTGGTGCAAAGTTTTAGGGAGGAGGAATTTTTGGATTTTGTCCAGACAAGATTCTTCGTTATTATCTCCTCTAGACATCCTATAGTTTTGAACGAATTCTGATGTTGTAATTTCAATATAATTGATGTCATAGCTATCACACCAAGAGGGAACCTTAGACGCTAAGCCTTCAACTTGGGGATTCCTTGAAGGCTTGAACTTTAGTACTTGTTGAAGTATACCATTAATAGCCTTTTCTCTTGTCTACCTTGACCTTGGATGAACCCTTGTATCATAAAATATCTCAACTGTAGGTCTCGTGTAGATCTTCTTTCAAGGGGTTTTTCTTGGAAAGTCTTCCTAGTTCTTCCCAAAGCTTGCACTTTCACTGAACTTTCCATTGAATTATCTCACTTCATAACTTCCTTAAACATATATCTATCTCATGTGAGAGTTACTGGGACGACTCCCGTATGTGAAACTCCAAGAAAAAAGGGGAGTAGGGACATAAGTTATGGTGACAATGGGCCCTGTTGCCACACAATCTACTAGGGGTCATCGGACGGGTACCTAGGGGACAACTACGAGACCAAATGACAACAATGAGACAATGACACACTATCACCTTAGTCAGTGCCCCCTGCTTTTCACAGACTTTTTCCGATGGGAGGAATCCCAGTGTAGCGAAATCACTTAAATGATAGGGCTATTAATAAGGTATAAGGTGATTTCCAAAGCCCATTCAAAGGAGAGACTCAGATAATGGCTTTGTTCCTTCTAAAACAAGACAATGGATCTCCAAGAAAGGTTTATGAGGAGGCCTAAATCTAGCAGGAAAGGATACTTCATACAAGGGATATAACTAAATCAAGGGTTCCTAGGGGAATGAGAAAGGCCTCTCTTAGGGTTATGTAATATGACTACCATATAAAGGTTTCAGAGCACAAGAGAGACCTAGGAGAATCCAAGCGAGGCCTAGGGTTAACAAAATGATCCTCGAGGAGATGTATAGGTCAAGCAAGGATGAGAAAGGTTACTGAATAATTAACATACTTTGAATTTTCAAAAAGCCTGTGACCTTTGGGATACCACTAACCAAAAAAGTCTAAAGGGCAAAACTGATGGTGGAGTTGGGGCTCGATATTTTTGTTAATCTAGCCACAAGATTTCTCTTAATCAAACATGTCGATTCTCCATCAATGAAGGCTAGAATGATGATACAAGCCCTCCCATGTCTCTCCAATTGAGCATTTGGGTCCTCAATCAGCTGCCAAGTGTCTGGGGTAAGTATATGGTTGGCTAGGCAACATGGTCCAAGTGCATCATCATCTATGTATAGCTGGGGAATGAGCAAGTAATATGTGGTGCTGAAGAAGCCCATGGTGTGGCAATCAACGATCTGTTGTGGTGGAGGCCCATGGCTCTCAATGCTCACCGTACAAGTGCCATTATGACCATCTGGAAAGCTTAGACCCCGTAAAGGGAGACCAAGCCCAAATGGAAACCCACTTGCAATCTTGTATAAGATCCAACGTGTCTCCTCACCTTCCAGTACAACAATTCATTGGTGTAATTATAAGTTTTGAAAACCAAGGGCAAAATTGGACACTTCATAGTGGCATGCCCTTCCAAATGGGCTTTAGAGGATATAGGTGTCACCAAGCTCAATAAGAGAGGTTAATAAAGGACCCTATTAGGTGGTTTCAATCTTTAAGGGAGTGATAGGTCCATGGTACATCCATCAAATGGCAAGTGTCATGTGAAATGATGGTAGAACGAAGTGGGACAATAGGGAAGGCTCAAAGCCACATGTCATGGTACAAGGGAAACTATAAAGAGGGAAGCCTGCACATAGGGTGTATGGATGTAAGAAGGAGTAATCGTGAGACATGAATTACCTCGGCCTTTGTTTTTCCACCCTTCTTCATATGCCTTTTTCCTTTTTATTGATTTTTTTTTCCTTTTAACTGCTCGGGGCTCTAGGGAATGAGCACGTGATATCTATGATAAAGCAGGGAAAAACCCCTTAAGGTTGGGCAGTTCATCGCCCACCAGTGGTTCAGACAATCATGGGTTCCTTAATGATGCAGGGTGCTCACACATAGGCCCTAACAACCAGGTGATGGCCATGACGATAGGGGATAGATCTCATGTCTAGCTTTTTCCCACGCACTAAATTTTATGTCCCAACCATCTTTTGCATTTTATGGTACATTTCTCGTTCTTAGTGCCCAAATTATGCCTTTAACTTTCTTTTTAGCTGCATCAATCTCTGAGGCATCATTCCAAGCCCAACCCAAACTGTGGACAAGAGGAGGGGGAAGCGAATTCCTTGTGGACCTAATGGATAATGTGGACTCAAATGGGAAAAGTTTGGAAAGGAGTTATAATTAGTGGAAGGAAGTAAGATATTTGTGTTGAGAAGCAGCACTGCCCAACCAAAATTAGGGTTTCTCATGTAGTGCCACTCCTAAAGCTAGTAACCAATAGAGAAGATCCCACAGGACTAGGATACAAGATTAACCACCAAGTTGGAAAAATGGAACAAGAGTACAATCCAATCCCATTCTTTCTACTGAAATTGCTCACTAATCCATCTCCAAATGTGTCCAAGAAAAGCAAGTATAAACACCCAATTGCACAATGAAAATCCATACCTTTGGGTTTGGAAGGCCCACCTTCAAACATACAATCATGACAGATGGGAGAGGGCACATAATGGTTGGCTCAGGTGGTGGAGAATGGTGGCACATCAAGCTATCTAGTGGCTGCTAGGGGTTGTTGGCTGTCGTCTAAAGACAAAAGGAGAAAAAATCTCCTATAAGGGTCACCCACTAGTGGTCGGTAACATCTAGCTCCAACTGGGACATCAGCTCGTAGTAGAGTGCATGAATCACGTACTCAAACGAGGAGATCATGAGAACACCAACAATCTCTTGGGACCACAGGCGTGTTACTTGCACATCAAAGATAAATCAAACGGGGCAACTTGCTTTTATGGCGTCCTTTGATCGCCCATGCCTTTGTTAGTCCATAGAAATCAACAGGAAATAAAATCTTTTTTAGAATGCAAAACTACCTAATCTAGCATGATAAACATAATATGATGTTAATTTCTAATGAAAAAATCAATATGCAATGCATCCTAGTCTAGCATGCATATTACATCAAATGCTAAGTGTAATCATAAAGCCAATGCAACAGAAATTTCATTAAATCAATGTGAGAATACTTGCCTATATGATTACTCATGCAATAAACCCAAAAGCCAACATAGAAACAATCATATGGATGATGAAACAGGTGGGAGACGGGAAAACATGATATGCATATGCTGTAGAAGTGAGTCTGAGATGAGGAGAAGGATACCAATTTGGATATTCAGACCCTTTCCTGCAAATAGAGAATGGAGGACTGAGCGACCAAGCTCAAGAATTCCCTATCACGGTCGCTCTTCATCACATCATGCCTCATGGACACCTAATGATCATGATGGGAAGGAAAACGAGACTGATGACATGGAGAGACACAACAAGAAAGTTGCTCAATATGATCGTTACCTTGAAAAGGGGCAACGATTGTATGCTTACAATCTTGAGGGTATAATTGAGAAGAAGGGATACATCTAATGAGTGGCTTTTCATCAACGTCATACTCAAGACGGGAAAGGGTTTATCAATAGCAGTGATGGTATGAGAAAGGGTGAGTTGATGGCTCATGGACAATGCAACTATATGCTCAAGATCTTGGACGAGGCAAGGGAAAGAAAGGGTCCAATCAGTGTCATCATCTGTATCATAAATGGGGCTATCGCCATCTAGTTCCAACGATCCTTCTTCATCTATGGGAAAATAATGATATCTCCTTTCAACAGTGAGAAGAGGTACAGCATTATGGGTAATGTCTTGAAGAAAGGGAGAACAATTCTCAACCTCATTTTCCTTATCAGTATCACAAATAGGGTCACTGTCAAAATGATGGTTGCCAACATCCCATTTTCCTTCATTGGTAATGAAGAAATCACAAATGTCAACCTCACATGGAACCACAATGTCCATCTCTTCTAATCTTTATTAAGCATCCCCTTTTGAATGAGAATCCCAACTTCATCAAATTCATTCTCATGGAGCCAAGCTTCTATGGGGCTCTCATCCTTACTATACTCACACCCAATTCCCCACTCAATAACCCAAAAGTCATCCATAGATTCTTCATCTACTTGATCATCATGATTTTCTTTCGAATCATTCCATTCTTCATCATCTTTCTCATGTTGGCTAGGCTACAAATCCTCCTTTTCCATCTCTCAAACAATATCATGCAAGGTTTCTACTACATGTTAGTTTTTGTAGCATCGGATGCTGTTCTAGTCTCAAACTTTGTGGAGATGCTAAAACACATGAGGTCTCTAGAACCCAGAAATCGTTCCTAGAAAATCCACCTAGACACTGCTCAATTAAACTAATCGATCAATAATTAAAAACACCTAAGTCTAACTTAGGGAAATCGATTAATTAATGGGAATTAATTGAGAAAGGTGAGAATTCTCTAGAAACTCACATGGATGGACTTAGAAATTATCTCATCCATCGATAAGGATTTAATAGTGGTCGTTGGTGATCCAAATGGATATTATAAGAGGAGGTCGATGGGGTTGGGGAATAACACACTTAGTTGTCAAGGCAGATCAAATTTCTCAGGGAGAAAATTTTAGCGAAATAAGAATTCGAGCCAGTGATTGAGTGGCAATAACCGAGGCAGGAGCATAATGACTAAGGGAGCAGCAAAGTCATTTCCAACAGAATTTCTCAGTAGCAGAGTAGCAACAGTTGGGAGGAAAAATTATTCCTATAGAAAGGTCGAGAAACCAATGCAAGCAACCATAACCTCAGTTCGAAGTGTCAGAAAGTACTTGTTTCAGTTGCAAGAGTTTGGAAGATCACCTGGAAGGCAAAGTGAGTCACTTCCAAAGCCAAAGGGAGGAAGGATGGCTCATCTAGATCCAGCTAGTAGGCGGTGCAAATTATCTAGGCCATCAATGCGCATCTCTGACCAGAGCGAGTTGCGGGAAGAAGTGTGAGCAGGGCCAGAGGGGCCGAGGTTGGCTGCCAAAGGGAGGAACTTCCTCCAAATCATTTGGAAATATATTTTACTGGAGGATACCCAATTTGGAATCCAGATTTGTACTCGAAATTTTTGGTGTTGATAATAATAATAAAACCCTCATCTGCTGCATTAGTTTTCCTGCATTGGGTGTTCCCGTCGACATTTGTCAAAAAATAACTATTTCATATTTTTATTGTGTGTGAGCTAGCATTTTCTCAATTTCCAAGTTTATTTCTACAACATTCTATTGTGTGAACAAGGGGAGGGGGAAAACCCATATTTTTTACATCATTGGGGTTTGAAACGTTGACAACAAAATAGTTTTTACTGTAGGTTCTCCGGTTACAAAGTTAGAAGAATTAATTTCAGTTGCTACATTTCAAGCGATTTTTCACATGGTACAAGATCAAGTTTGATGAGACAGGAAGCTCAAAGGTAAAAGGAGGAAATTGTTCAAATTTAGAGGGAGTTTAGCAGCTCGATTTCCAAGTCTGCACAGGACCTAGGCAAGCAGTGCAAATTGTTGGACAGGGAGTCGAATTTCCAGTTGTAGTGTGGAAGAAGGGTCGATTTGTCCAAGAAGTGATTCCAGCAAAAAGCTGGTGAGAAAATCAGTAGTTTCGTAGAGCAAATTCTTGATCTGGGTGCAATTGTTTTTGCAACAGTTTTGCAATTGCAGATTCAGCACCAGGTGGAAGAGGAAGTGCACACTCTGAGGGATTTTCTCAAAGGGGTTTTAGATCCAATTCATTGGAGGAAATCTGAAAATTTAAAGTTATTAAGAAAAAAATAGTAGGCAGGATTATGCATTCCAGAAAGGAGTGTGAATTGCAAAGCATGTAGCCAACTGGGAGAGGAGTAGATTCTTGTTTATACCCAAGTTGTGAGTTTTGCAGAAATGGCCTCAATAGGGCTTAGAGATCAAGAAAGATTAGATGGTACATCCAACTATATTTGGAAGGCCATGATGTCCTTTCTGCTGGATGAGTTTGGTCTGAAATGTATGCAAAATGAGCTATAGTCATACCTACAGATCAACAACAGCTAGACAACTATAATAAAGAGTTGGCCAACACAAAGTTGTTCATTTTAATGGAGTTTGGGATCATATAGTCTCACACTTAGCGGCCAAGAATACAACCAAAGAAATGTGGGATGCTCTCGCAGCACTATACCAAAATCCTTTTGAGAATCAGAAGATGTTCCTAAAGGAGAAGTTGAGAACCATTAGGATGCAAAAGGGAGAAGGAGTTACCCCCTACCTTACCAAGATTTAGGATATTCGGAATGAGTCGTCTGCAGTTGGAAAGATGCCACAAGAAGCTGAACTGGTGCATATAACCATCAATGGTTTCATCAAGGAGTGGGCTACTTTCGTCCAAGGCATTCCTGGATGAGATCAACAACTAGGGTGGGATCGATTGTGGGAATATTTCACACAGGAAGAGATAAGACTTGCTCTAGTCAAGAGTAGTCTCGATGGCAGCAGTAGAAGCTCGAAGAGCACGAAGGAGAAGGAGTACGTAGCCCTTGCATCAAAGGGAAAGGCAAAGAAAGGTCCATAGTTTTAAAAACCGCAACCGTTAACCGGACAGGTCCACCTAATAAACCGGGTTTGAACTGGTCAGATCCCAATGAACCGGTCTTCAAAAGAATACATGACATAATTAGTTTTTAATAATAATAAAAAAATTAAGATTTAAAACCATGATTCCAAAACAATAGAGACAAAATATGCAAGGTCTTCTCATCTATATACCATGTAAATACATGATAATACACATAAACCCAAAAATAAGAAGATATAAATAGATAGAAACTCTTCTTTACTGATATCAAACCCTTAAGGTAGGGAAACACCATACATTCACTCCTTAAGGAAGGAAAACACTCCACAAGCCATATGCCTGTTCATACAATAAGCCTTGACATCTCTCAATGGGGAGTCTCTAGCCTCTATGTAGGCCTCATACATACAATACCATGGGTCATTACCATGGTTCCCTCAATACCATCTACTTAATACCATGGGCTTATTACATTATTGCTAACTACTTGTGGTCCCTTACATTGATACAGGTTAACCACCTTATTTATTACTATGGCACATCCCATTATTACATTATTCCCTTGGGTACCTCCCTGTGTACCCCATATTATCCCCCCTAGGTATACTACACCATCATAGTGGCCTACCAACTCACTCTAGAAGATGACCTACCTAATGCATTTTGCACTTGGCCCTAGTTGGCATTTTCGGGTTAGGGAAGAAAAAATTAAAAGAGAAAAAGAAAGTATGTTAGGTTGATCAACTAGGTTTAGGACTAGCGCCTATTCAATTGGAAGAAATGGAGTCAAGATTATCTTTGATGAGGAAACTTCGCTCTTCCAAAGAGTCCTATGTATCTTTCGCTAACCTTAGGTGGCAACAGCGCGACTACAAAGGAATTTATACTTTGGAAAGGAATGATGGAGTTTCAAGGATGCAACAAGCATAACTAGCCTCTAGGAACATTCATTTGCAATTTCTAACATGAAATACCTCAATATCCCAGTGATTTCATGAATTCGCCTTTCAATTAGCACAACTTAAGATTGTGACAAGATCTACTATACATTAATCATGTAACAAAGTAAAGAAATAACAAATAAAATAGCACTTACAAGATAAACCCTTTCTCATACCGTCATTGATATTGATAAACCCTTTCCCCCTCCTAAGTATGATGTTGAGGAAGAGCCACTCATTAGATGTATCCCTTCTTCTCAGTGATACCCTTGTGATTGTAAGCACACAATCGTTGCCCCTCTTCAACGTGACCATCATATTGAGTAACCTCCTTCTTGTGTCTCTCCTTGTTATTGGTCCCCTTTTAGACCCAAGACAAACACCCCTCTAAGACCAAGTCAACTTCTCCTTTGATGAGCTTATCCTTCACAAAGTCAACCCAAGTCAAATTAGCTTCTATATCTTGATTTCGACCTTCAGCGACAAAATTTTGGCTTCCACTTCAAGCTTGTAACTTTTCGACCCTTCTTGCAGTTCTGATTTTCACACGTGAATAAGTTTAGGGCAAAATTGAGTCCTTTTCTCCTTCGCTTGGTTTGCTCTTTTCTTCTAATATACTCGACCTCTTAACTTCTTTATCTAACAACTATATATTAGCTCTGTTGACCACTACGTGCCAACGACACATAGTAGTACACCACTTTTTTTTCAGAAAAGGGATAGCGCATGATCGATGTGTTTGTGCCATCCAGCTATCATCATCAGCCTGACTTCCAAGATGTTATGTAAACCCATTTTGCATGTGTATAATGTAAATAATCTCAACAAAATCGTGTCGTGTATGTAACAACATAGGTAAACCTATGTTTCTAGTGACAATCTCCATTTTGGGAGGTGTTTTTATCTCATCGATCCATTTTTGGATGGTCGGCAATGTTTTTTCCCTTCAATCTTACTCCAAAGCTAGAATGGATTTTATTGCTAGGATCTTAGGCGAGTCCTAGTCTTCTAGATCGAATCAATGTAAAAGTAATTTAGAAATAATCCTAACTATTTGGTTAGATTATTTTATTACAAATTACTTGGTCTCCTGGATTATACTTGTGTCGCAGAAATGGGTAGTCTGTGAGGGTCTATTACAAATGGGTTTTCCCCCTTATGATGTAAAAAAAATGAAAATACTGATGTAAAGTACCCTGAGGGTTGGAAAAATAATTTATCCCCTCATAGGTTAATTAATTAAATTTTTTGGCCACAAATAAATAAAAATCCTAAGCCAAAAATTTAATTAATTCTAGGTCCTAGGGAAATTTAAATTCTCCGAAGGCAAAATTTGTCGGTCCTAAAAAATTAAATTTTAAAAGGTCCCAGGACTAAGGTAAATTAATTATTTTGATAAATTTTAAACCTTTGATCCCTGGGGTTATGTCAAAGTCAATTTTTTGGGGAAATTAATTCAAAAAATCTATTTTTGAATTAATTAAAATGTATTTAAATGAAAATTTCGAATTTCCTCAAAAAATTAAATAATTCGATAGATGATATTAAAAGAAAGCTTGATCTTCATCAATGATCAAGATTACTTTGATGAGTATTCAAACTATCCCTTGGAGGATTTATCTTTAAATAGAACGTCATTTGTAAGTCGATCGATCCAATCTTTGAGTCGTGTGCTTAGCAAGAAATTGTGGTGTAATCTTTTTTCTGGATAATAAAGAAAGACTTTGGGCTTAAATTCTGTTGGTGTTACGATTCATCGGAATACTGTAAGATGTTTTATTCCATGCATATTTTTTTCTAAAGTCAGTGATGGTAACTTCTAAAGAGTGATTTGAGTACAGATATCTTGCTCAGTCGCTGAGGTTTGAATAAAAATTGAAATTTTGAACGTAATAGCAAGTATCTCTATTTATCTAAGTTTTATTATTATTTTCTCACTATTTTTAATGGTTGGATCGAGTTTTGCAAGGAAATCTTGATTTAGATCATCAGGCGTTGAAGGAAATTTTCAGTTGGACCAGCCAACTCCTGATCTATGTTTCCTGAAGAGCCAAGCTAAATTAAATCTGGGATTATCATAATATTTTTGTTTTGCGATGCATGAGGGTTTCAAGTTAGCACCTCCTTTTAAAATTAAAAAAAAAAATCTTTTAAGTTTGTTCAGCATAATGATAGATTTGGCTACTTCTTCGAGCCTTCAGCTTGTAATTATTGTATTTCTCTAACATGGGTTATTCGGGTTCTCAATTTTGTTTGTATATATGGGTTATGGGTGTTTTTATTTTTGTCATTGCAGGTACAGATCTGAAAAGAAAATTTTATTTGAAGCCAGATCTAGGCCTTAGAGGTAAGATCTGACCTCAATATCATTTTGCACGTGCATTATATTTTTTTACAGTTCGAGGGTTTAAAAAATTTAAATCTATAGACTTTATGAAGAAATCTGAAGCAGAAGTGTACTGGTTTGAAATTAAATTTCTCTCGGCTTGTTCTAGAGTTTTTTTAGGCTACCATTTGCTGCATGGAAGCCTCTCTTTTCTCTACTACCTGGGGTTTTCCATTTGTTGCAAATTTCAAATTTTTTTATTTGTTGCACTGTCGCAACACCTCAGAACCCTGCATGTTGCCATCACTATGTTCTCCCCATCTGAATCACCTGCCTCAACATCAAGTTTCCCTCACAGCTCCTCATCCCACAACACATTCCGCTGCCAGTCCTTCACGTCCATTTCTTTCCTGCAATTCCCTCAACCTGCATTGCCATTCCTCATCCTTGCTACCCTATAGCTTCTCCTTCCCTCTTTTCCACGTGTTCTCCTTATCTCCTAACCCGCGTGCTCCTCGCTGCTACTCCCTCAACACTACCTTTCCTCCACGCAGCTTCCTTATCTCCTATGCCTGCAAACCAATATTTTAAAAAACGGTCGAGCCAACTCCGACTAGACCGAGCCAGACTGAGCCAATGTCTGGCCGAGTCAGCTCAGTGGCCGAAACGGAATGGCTGGTCGGGTTGTTACAAAGTTGGCCAAGCCCGAGTTAACTCGATCAGCTCAGTCACTGACGCAAAAGTACGTCCAACAATTATTTTGTGTGGGGAAAATTGGACCCCATAGCCAATTGTAATTTGCCTTAGGGTTATTTTGAGGTCCATTTACCTCTCCTAACCCTATAAAAGCTACCCAACCCCTCCCATTTCCTCACAGTTGTCTCATTGCATTTGTGTGAGAGTTTGTGACGAGTTTGTGAAGAGTTGTGGAGTTTGTTTTTCAAGCAGCAAAGAGGAGTCTTGGGCAAGCATTGGAGCAGCAGTGAGGAGCTTCTTGGGCAGCCATTGGAGCAGCATTGAGAATTTGGTTTGTTGGAGCAGCATTAAGGAGGTGGTTTATGCCTAGAAGTATTTTTTTCACTTTTAAAATTTGTTTTTGCTTATTTATTTTTTTGTGCAAATCTCGAAATTGAAAAGAGTCCTTTTTGTAAAATAAATGAACATTCAAGCAATGTATTTTTTTTGCTTTCATTTTCAGGATTTTTTCCTTTCATTTCCAAGTCAAAAAATGGCTCCTAGAGTGAAATATGTTGCTTGGGCATATGCTGAAATGGTTGATAATCAAATGCATTTCAAATTTTGCCATAGAAAAATTGAGGGTCCTGGGGGCATTCATAGGCTGAAACAACACTTGGCTGGTATTAGACGCCAAATTACTCCACGTGAATCACCACAAATCGGGGAGATTAGGAAGGAGTTGTTAAATAGCTTTGGGAAGTTTCATGAAGAAAAAGCTAGGCAAAAAGAAATAGAGGTTGAAATTGGGAGGAAGAGGAGTATACAATAGATGATGGCTACCACCCCCCATTTTGATTTTGAGAGCTCTTCATCTATCCATTGTACTAATGCATCCAACCCCTTCTAAAATGTTCCACCCTCTTTGGAGTCCATGCAAGAAAAAAAGGGTAAGGGTAAAATGAAAAAGAAGGGTCATATAAATATCAAAAGTTATTTCACTGTCACACCCTCCTCTTTGTCAAATGCACATGGTCCTCGAGCTAGTAGAAGTCATATGCAACCCACCTTACATGACCATTGTAAGAAAGAATTGAGAGAGACTGCTTGTGATTACATAGCTAGATGGTGGTATTAATGTTGCACAAAGCGGAGAAAAAACAGGGATGCTCTTTTGGAAATAGAGAAATGCTTTATAAGCAAAATTCGTATCACAATGGACATACCTGGATAAGAGCATCCTCTAATGGCTCTAACTGCAACACTCCATCCTCCAAATTGGGCTCCTTTGGATTCCTATCCCAAACCTTAAGGTCTTTATTAGTCTTTGCATCATCACAGTAATGGGACAACAATCGCAAATTGTAATGAACATGAACCAAGCTCTCTGCCCAGTCTAAACTCAACCTGTTCCTTTTAACACTGTGGATGAAAGAATAAGAGCTCCAACACCTCTCTGCAAAAGAAGTGTTTACTACTTGTGATAGCACCGAATATGCCAAAGTCTATAGAAGTGGAGTAGCCCCTCCATGCATGTTCCACCACTCGAGAAGAAAAAGTCTCTCAATCTCTAATTACATGCATGCTCCCAAATGGACCAGTGCTAAGCATATAATTGCTCAATTGTCTCCGTACCATGGTAGCGTTCTCATCATGGACTAATTTACTCAATGCAATCATATATTTTTTGTGAACCTCTTGATCTTGGTGTGGTTTTCTCTTACTCCCACCCCCAGGTGTTGGCGTTGAAAGCCATGATGGATGATAGTATTTAGGTGTCAAAAGATATGCTAATGCATGCAATGGAACATTTAGCATTTCCCATTGTTTTTCCACCTCTGCACAAATATAATTGTACAAGGTGATATCTCTAGGCTCAACAATGTCTTTAATCTGCCCCAACATGCTATCCATTTGCTCATACACCTCCCCAATTATTGGTCGATCTGAATCTCCAAACTTGATCATATAATAAATTGGTTTGGTGAATTACAAAACATATTTAACCTGTGACCAAAAGTACATGTCAAGAATAGTGTCCTTGCCTACATTAGCACCATCTCTGTCAATGTTAATTTCCTCCCATGATTCAGTGCAAACCATATTAGTTAAACCTTGTCTCACCTTCACTAGCCGCCTAAAGGTGAGGTAATAACGGGAAAATCTTGTTTTTGCAGGTTTAAGCAACTGCGACTTGGAGTAAGTGCCATAGAAGTAGTTTACCCTTGTATGCCCTGTGATGAATTCAATGAGTTGTTTCCCTCTCCTGTAAAGCTCATTAATCCACCCACATTCTTTATGCTTCACAATATCATGCATCAGAAGGTTCAATGTGTGAACCAAGCACCCAAACCAAAAGATGTTTGGATCAATGTTGCAGGAAGTGTCCCCCCCTGGTTCTAAGGCCCGAAGCGCGTCCTGTGCGGATGCATCCAGGAAGCGTCCCTAGAAGCGCGCTTCTGCCTATTTTGGACGCTTCCAGACGCTTCCACCTGTTTTGGACACTTCCTGGACACTTCCGCCTATTTGGGATGTTTGTTTCGAGTATAAATGCAAAAAAAATATAAATATATATATATATAGCAGACACTTCGCTTCCTAGATTTTTGGAAAATGACGCTTCTGCGTCCCCGCTTCCAAAAAACGTCCTCGCTTCATCCCCGCTTCGTGTAACACTGGTTTGGATGAGTACGCTCAATAACTTTTCCTACTACCTTACAATTTGTTGCGTTATCTATGATCACTTGAACCACATTATTCATACCAACATCTCTGATTGATTGTAATAGGAGATCTGCAATGTTTTGGAAAGATGCACTGATGGAGGAGTTGTCACATGTAATAAATATTGCACCACTAGCAGAAACACCAAGAACATTTATCAAATGTTGGTTTCTAATATTTGTCCGCCCATCGGATATAATGGATACCCCACAATCTAACCATTCATTTGTAAAATGTGTCAAAGCTATTTGAACCTTTGCTTTTTCTCTTTCTAATAAAATTGTTCTAGATTTCTCATAGTTGGGGGACTTGTATTCTTTTGGGGCTTCATTGATGGCCTTTACCATTTCATGCCAATAGGGAGAGTGGAGCACATTGAATGGTACACACGAGCACAAAGAAATCGGACTATCTTTCCATCCACGTCATCCCTCCCAGCAACATTCAGGAATTCCCCTATTGTTCTTTTACCTCCAGAGCTTTCAGAAGTACCATGAGGAGATGAACTACCAAATCTAGAGGTTGCACTTGATTCAAAATGAGTTTTTTGTTTCTTACCTTTTTGTTGTGCAACCTCCTCTATTTCGATGTCTTTTCTTCTTTGTTCAGCTGAAATGTTTGGGCAAATTTGTATCCCCACAACACCCTTTTTATCATCACTGTCCATAACCCCACGAAGATGCCTCCTCACACGAGTATATGAACCACTAAATGGTTTTCCTCCATGACAACCATGAGGGCACAAAAATTTCTAGCTTCCACCACCTTTTCCCCCTTCAAGTTTGGTCACATTGTTCCACAAGGGTGTTAATGCAGCTTTCCCCTCTAGTGTTTCAGTCTTCCATTCAGGTTCATCCCCTTCCTCTTCAAACCCTTCCTCCTCATCATACATTGAGTCACTAATATGGGGACCACTATCCTCTTGTTCTTCTTGCCTTCAATTCCTACTCCCCTTTGCCATCATTAAAACCAAAAGTGGAATGATACATAGAAGCCAAAAGAACACCATCTTGGAATATGGATATAGGTGGTGGACAACCTGCAATTAAATGAGCAAGTAGAAAGAATGGGAAAGAGTAGGAGAGGGAGGAGAAAAATACAAAAACAATGTCAAAAAAATGACTGAGTTTGGGGTTTGCACTTACCTCTTTATCTCTTGTAGATGGAATGACCTCTAAGCTCCTCCTCCAAGTTCCTCCTCCTCCTCCTAGCTCCTCCTCCTTCACCCCTCCAAGCTCTCCTCTCTTTCTTCTCTCTTTCTCTTCTCTTCTCCTCTCTTCTCCAAGCTCTCATAAAATAAAAGCGAGAAAATAAGAAATGAAAGGGCCTTTAATCCCTTCACTCCTTACCCTAACCCAATATGGACCCACCCCCAACAAAGAAAAACAAAAAAAAGGAAAGAAAAATAAAAAAAATGTGCCACTTTGTGGCCTTCGCAACGAAAACGTCCACTTGCCCTGCGAAGCGGTCGCGATCCATACAGATCTGACCCAGAAACGCCGCAGATCATACGGTTGATCTGTCGTACAAAACACGTTTTGGGAAAACCGAAATGCAAATTGGGCCGTACGGTTCCGAAATGACAAGAACCGTATTTTTCAGCCCAATCCACGTTTTGGTTTTTCCGAAACGCGTTTTGGAGGGCAGATCGCCCACAGATCTGTACAAATCCTGTTTCGGGCTTTTGATCTGGTGGGGGGGGTCGTTTCCTACAACACTGGGTGGTATGATGTTGATATCCCCTTCAATGCTTCCCGTTCACCATATTATGAGCCTATATTTGATGCCATATTTGTTGTTGGAAAGGACTTCAAAGGCCCTACTATGCATGAGTTAAGGGGGTCTTGTTTGCAAAAAGAAATTTCCTCCATTGATGAGTATTTGAAATATTTCAAAAACTTATGGGCAAAAACAGGATGTACCATCATGTCAGATGGATGGACTGATCAAAGGAATCCTACCATCGTAAAATTTCTTATCTTTTGCCCATAGGGAACCATGTTTCTAAAAGCAATTGATGCATTTGATAAGGTGAAAGATGGACAATTGTTGTTTTAGCTATTGGATGAGGTTGGTCAGGACATGGGGGTGGCTAATGTTGTTCAAATCATCACAAATAATGCCTCTAACTATGTCCTTGTTGGTAAACTGTTAGAGGAAAAACACAAAACCATCTTTTGGACCCCATGTGCTACACATTGCATATATACCTCATGCTTGAGGATATTGGCAAATTAGATTGGGTCAAGAACATTGTAGATCATGCCAAAAGCATAAAAAAATGTATCTACAATAATTCATGGATTTTGAGACTAATGAGAAGACACACAGGGGGCAAGGATATTATTAGACCTGCCATCACTAGACTGGCAACTCATTTTTTGACATTGCAATCTATGCTTTCCCAACATAGAAACTTGCAAAAAATGTTTTCCAGTGATGAATGGAATGAAAGCCAATGGTCTCACAAACAGGATGGAAAATATTTTAAAAAGAAAGTTAATGAAGAAATATTTTGGAAAAAGGCAGCAAAGAATGTGAAGGTCACTGAGCCACTAGTTAAGGTGTTGTAGTTGGTGGACGGGGAAAGATTGGCTATGGGCTTCATTTATGAGGCTATGGATCAAGCAAAGGAGCAAATAAAGACATCATACAAGGATAAAGTGGCTAACTATAGGCCCATTTGAGTAATCAATGATGAAAGATGGAACAATCAACTCCATTGCCCTATACATGCAATTGGTATTTTTTGAACCCAAGGTATCATTATAAAGCTCTGGAGGTAGGAGCTTTGGGTGGGGAGGTTAGAGATGGATTGTTTGACTGCATTGATCGCATGATCCCTATGGAGAGTGATCAGCTGGAGATACACCGACAACTCACTTGTTTTAGCAAAGCCACTCGTACCTTTGGCAAGAACCTAGCAAAGATTGCAAGCGAAGAAGATGAGCCAAGTAAACAAAAATTTCAATTTTAAAATTCTTATTTTGTTAAATTGTTTATAATTTGAAATTTCGGATATAATTTCTTAAGCTAACTCATTAAAATACTATGTTTTTTGCAACACAATGGTTAGAGGCTTTAAGTAGCCATTGTCCTCAATTGTGGAAGTTTGCAATTCATATTTTGAGTCAAAATTGCAGTGGTACTAGGTGTGAGTGTAATTGTTTTGTCTTTGAGAGGATTCACACGAAGAAGAGAAACTGTTTGGATCAAAAACAGTTAAATGATCTAGTTTATCTCCAATACAACCTTTGGCTCAGACACAACCAATTATTGAACAAAAGACCTGATTTAGATCCCATTGTGTTGGAAGATACTAATCGAAAATTAGATTAGGTAGTGGAGAGTCATCTAGCAGAGTTTGATTTTGATGAGGATCTTGATTTGGATTTAGAGACAGAGGTATTACTTGAACAAAATTATCAGTTGAATGCAGATCCACTTGTACCAGCCTCAGGCCCAGCCCCAAGTCCTCCAGCTCACCCACGACGAAAGCGCATATCTCATCTATCTTAGTGTGCAGTTGTTGCGCAGCCTGCTAGTGCTACCACTACTAGAGTTGTAGTTGGAGATGATGATGAGGAGGAGGAGCCATGGGTTTCTCTATCTGAATTTGATTCAAAGTCTGAGAGAGATGATGTTGGCTCCTCTAGCAGTAGCTAGTAGTACTGGTGACTAGTGGTGCTTCATAGTTTACTTTTGTTGTAGAGGCCATTTCTAGCATCCTTGGTTATGTGTTTTTGTTTTGATCTCTATATCATCATTCATGTATGTATTGGACAGTGCACAGGGTGCCATTTTGATATAATGAATATATTCATGAGCCTACATTGATCATATGTTGCCTTCTCTCTATATTCTAAAGCTTTGTGTTTGGAAACATGAATGAAAATCTTTAAAATTATGTTTTTTTATAAAAAAATAAAGATTTAATGTATTTTTTACCATGACCGAGTCATTGAAATGAAACCGGCCGAGTCGATACCGAGTCGGAGTCGAAGTCGACCCTCAGCTGTTTCCGAACCGGAGTCGAAGTTTTATAACATTGTTGCAAACCCTAGCCCGCATCCCTCTCCATCCATCAAAGTCATAGCTGCTCGAATCCATTTCCTCCCTCGTTGCCATCTTGTGTCAATCTCCTGCATACCTGCGGTCCCTCGAGCTCTTTACTTCCTCCCATGGCTCACATTCCAGTCTCTCCTTACTGGCTCCACATCCTCCACCTCCTCGCAAACCTGCAAAATCACTTCCATAGCTCCCTCTATTGTCGTCGAAGCTTGCTCGGTGCTCATTCAAGCTCCTCTCCTCCGCTGCCAGTCCCACACACACACAAACATCCATTCGACTTCACATTTTTATTTTAGTTTTATTTGTTGTGTATGCATTATGGTTAGGATTGAATTTTAATTTTCTTTTTTGTTTTTCTTATGTTAGTTTAGGTTAGGTTTCTTATGTTTTTCATTTAGTTCAATTCCTTTTTATTTATGCTACTTTTTCGAAATCTCAAAAAACAAAATTTTCATTCTAATTTTTTAATTTGATTTGCAGTTCATTTTTTTGGTTGTTTTTCACTTTTTAATTTTTTTTTTTGTTATAATTTTTTCAATTTAAATTTTTTAGATTTTTTATTTTTTGTCACATTAAAAACTTTGAATTAAACATTCGCCACAATTTTCTCATAACACTTAGCATATAAAAACAAATTGCTTAAGGTTTTTAATCTAAGGTGCATTCTTGGGTTTTTATTTATGCTAAGGGTTTTTTATTTTGAAAATTAAAAAGGGGAAAATTTTATGGTATTGATTTATCTATTGTCAAACATGCTTAAAATTGTATTTAAAGATTGACTATAGGAAAATTAACAAATTTCCTAGATCTAGGTCATTAAAGAAAATCATTTTAATTCTAGGATTGTATATTGTTTGGCATTTAAGTTTCATAGTTCTTCATGGTATTTAATTGCTAGAATCTTTTGCATGCTAAAGATTTGAGCATTTTACATTTAATCATTCATGATCATCACTTCTATTACATTTACAAATTTCTCTAGATAACTTGCTTTCACTTGGTTTATGGTTAACTGAACATTAAGGCACTGGTCTGAAAATCATTTCTATCTTGTGGTTGTGTCTTACTTGTCTTAATTGTTAGATCTATCCATCTCGGTTAACCAAGACTTGTTTCACATATCAAGATGTGCATCTTTAAGTCTCCTAGAGCCTGTGCTCAACTGGCTACCCTCATTCATTCACCCTATGGACTACCCCCCTTGACTTGTCTAGGAGAGAGTCTAAAAGGAGTGAGTAAGGATTAGAGTGACAGTCCTTACTCTGAGCGTTGTCGCGGTGCCTGGACACTTTGTGCGACAACAAGCTCCTTTGGTGAACTCTTCACTATAATCTTGAGACTTCGGAAACCCTAGCTGCAGCTCACATGCATGAGAGAATAGACACAAAATTAAGATTGACAACTTTGGTTCTCCTTTCTTGAGTTCTCTCCTTCACACGTCGTTGTTTCATCTCCTTCTTGTCCTTTTGATCAAATTTGGATAATCTTCTAATGAGGTCAAATGTTATTGTATATATAAACTTTCATGGAGCTCGAACAACCCTAATGAGGCCAACTTCATCTTTGTAGGCCAACTTATCTTCTTGCAGGCCGACTTGGTCTTAGAGGGAGACTTTTGACACTCTTGACTCGAAATAAACTTTGAGTTGATACAAAATGCCCAATAGGGTCTTAGTACATATGACAATGATTCTTTTGACTCCTTGACTCTCCTAACAAATCCTAGAAGCACACATTAGGTGCTAGACCTAAAACAAATTGACCATGAAAATGAAACCCAGGCTATAAAATAATAATAATAATTTTGTTCTCTCTTTTACATCAAATACAAAAATCAAGAGTAGATAATGTGAAAATTCGAGAATCCCCGAATCACTACTGCAGCAAAGTAATATAACTTGTACTTGTTAATCCATGCAGTTATTCACTGTGTTCTACTAGAAATATCGAAGTAAATACAACTGCAACCTTCACAACTTTAAATAATATGCGGAAACAAGAATCCGAACAAGAAAGAAATAACACACACAAGTGACACTGTTGTTTTTGGACCAATGTCCCTGGAAAAACCCAAAGTCGGAAAATCAATGCAGCAACTAAGGGTTTGTATTAGTAAGCAAAACTTTGTGAGTACAATTCTTTGAATGCCCAAACTGGCAATCCTATACAAAGATCTGACTAGACAAAAAGTAGTGAGATGATCTCACCCTGTCACTGGAATATCCGACACTAATTTGCATTGGAGATTTGCCTCTACGTTACCTCTGTCGGTACTGCGTCACACCCACGCAGTGACTGCGTCACTCTTGTTGTGACTGTGTTGCACCTCCTCTGATTCTCTGCTGGTTGCAAACTTCAACCCTTTGTCCTCCCACTCTCACACCCCGACTCTGGCAATTGATCCTGATTGTTCCTCAGTAGAATTTCGGACTCCCTTGTAAGCTCTGTGTTGCCACAGCGTAGCTCTGGGTGGCCCTTTGTTAGCCTCTCTAGACGACTTTTTGTCCTCTCTGCTTTGCACTCTCTGGATTAGGAAAACTTCCTCCAGGAAATTATCTCTGCCCCTCACTACAAGAAAACACCTCAATCACTTCTTCAACAATTGTTATGTTGTTCTCTTCAGAAATCGATATCTTGATCTCTCAATCGATGTGTCTTCCAAAATCCAAATGCCCATCAAAGTCCTTCTTATAATCTTCTCATTGAGTAATCAACGGCCCACATTAGATTCTAATCAATGGCTCAAACTATTTCAACTTGATCCTCGTCTTCTTCTAGAAGTTTCCCCCCAGGTTAATTAAAACCCCTTTATTCTTTTAATTTCCTAAGTTTAGACTTAGGCACCCATAAAAAATAATTAATTATTTTAATAAAACTGTCTCCGGGTGGAATTTCCCAAAATGATTTCTGGGTATTCTGGAATACATGTGTCCTAGCATCCCTGTAAAATTTGAGTCTTAGAGCACATCCAATGCTACTGGAAACCAACACTCCCTCTTAGCGAGGAATGTGCTCTAGTAATGCAACATGTTGAAGCATCACCCTGTCTCTTTAACATATCCCTCTATGTTGCTGATGTCTGACATCACTGCCCATCAACTACTACACAAATGTTGCATCTGTGTTTCTGCTGGGGCCCTGCCACTGCCAACACTGCATCTACACTACAAACCTCGCAAATGTTGCATATGTGTTGTTGCGGGCCCTGCATCTGCACTGCAACCCCCTCCAACTGTTATTGCTGCTATAACAGCAATAAAAAAGGATCCAAAATACTGAAAAGGTGTTCAACATGATGCATCTGTTGTTGGAGTTCTCAATGCTACTAGTCTTTGTGCTGACCCTCTGAAGCCTCTACATTGCTACTGACTCTGCACTGTGCCAACTACACTGTTGCCAACTCTGCTCTGCGCTGCTCAGTCTCTGGCGCTCCTATCCATTGCAATTGTCACTCCGACACTCCTCTGCACCGACACTGGTTCGTCCTGCTACTTCTTATATGGGTTTCCGTAGTAAGGTATTGATCCAAGAGGTGCACTCCAAAAGGATCCTTCTCATTTGCATTTCTTTCAAACTATAGTACTACAACACCGCGCCTCTCCCCTGGAGGTATCTGGGCAATCATGGTGAACTCCTTTTCCTCAATCTTTGCGGCTGCAACCTACGGATCATGTTTCTCGTCCTTGTCCTTCTTCTTGAGAGGACATTAAGTAGCATAGTGACCAAATTCACCACACCGGAAACATATGATCTTTGAGACATCTTTCTTCTTCTTTTGCTGCTCCTACTGCCCCTTTGATGCAAGGCTTGTATTCTCTTCCTCCTCTTTCGGCTTCGTCCCACTGTTGCTATTGCCATCAAGTTTGCACTTGACTAAGTCTTGCCTCATCTCTTCCTGCTAAAGAGCGACCCACATTCCTTCCCAATCCGACAATCTCTCTCTGCCCAAGATACTCTGGACAAATACTTTGCATTCCTCTGAGACTAAATTCAGGGCCAACCTCACCATTTCTGTAGGCTGAGGTGTTGATCCTACAGCTGCCAACTAATCTTGGACTCCCTGAAGGTTTGATAGGAACGTATCAATGTGTTCCCCTTTCTCCATCCTTGTTGATCTTATCTTCTCCTCCAAGTACATCTTTCGCTGCTCGGAAGATCCTTGATATAGCGTAGCCAAGGCATCCCACATCTCTTTGGTCGTCCCTTTGCCAGCAATGTGACATACAACGTAATCCCTCACTCCATCAAGGATCAACCGCTTGGCCTTCGCCATCTCAGCCTTGTACTTCCTGAGTGGATTTGCATCACTTGGTATAGCTACCACACAATCAACATACATCTTGAGATCATGCTCATCCAGAAGGCATGAGATCCTAGCCTTCAATATCACATAGTTGGATGCTCCATCCAACCAATATTGATCTCTCAGCCCATTCGCTTCCATCTCTACCAACAAAATGTCGAACTGCCTTCTCTCTCCTCTGCGTTGCTGCTGGGCTGGCCTATGCACTTGTTGCTGGAGTTAGTAGATCTTCTCCTTTCTACTGCTTCTCAGAAAATGAGAAATCAAATTCCCTCGCTAGGAATTCTCTGAGGAGAAAATTCCCCCAAGTAGTGTTTCGTTCCCTCTTCTGACATTTTTCTGCCCCAACAACTGCTGCAGAAAACTGCGTCTCACCAGAAAACTGTTCTGTGTTGAATCTGCTACTACGCTGCTTCCTCTGCCGCTGACAAATCTCAATCTAGAAATTTTACCTCTCTGTCAACTCACTCAGAGAGAGATTTTCCTTGAGAATATTGCCCTCTTGGCTTGGAATGCACAATCCCTCTGGGAATTCGATCTGTTGCCTATGCAGCACTTCGATCTCCCTCCTCTTCGACATTGCACTCTTCCGGTCTACTCTCGTGCTTCACCTGCACTCTAATAGCATGTGAAAATTTGAGAGTCCCTAAATCACTAATGTAGCAAATTGATATTACTTCTCCTACTTGCTAATCCATGCAAGTTATTTACTGTGTTCTACTATAAATATCGAAGTAAATACAACTGCAACCTTCACAACTTGAAATAATATGCCGAAGCAAGAATCTAAGCAAGAAAGAAATAACACACACAAGTGACACTGTTGTTTTTCGACCAATGTCCCTGGAAAAACCTAATGTAGGAAAATCGGTGCAGTAGCTAAGGGTTTGTATTATTAAGCAATAATTTCTGAGTACAATTCTTTGGATGCCCAAATTAGCAATCCTATATAGGGATTTGATTGGACAAAAAGTAGTGAGATGATCTCACCCTGCCACTAGAAGATCCGACACTGATCTGCGTTGGAGATGAGCCTTTGTGTATCCTCTATGTAGTCTTTGTGCAGCTCTGCATCACTGCTGCTGGGACTGCGTTGCACCTCCTCTAATTTATAGTTGGGTGGAAACTTCGACCCTCAGTCCTCCCAGTCTCACACCTCGGGTCTGGCACTTGATCCCGACTGTTCCTCAGCGAAATTTTGAAATCCCTCTAAAGCTCTGCGCTACCACAGCATAGCTCTGTGTGGCCCTGCGTCAGCGTCTCTGGATGTCTTTCTATCCTCTCTGCCTTACACTCTTTGGATCAAGAAAACTTCCTCCAGAAAATCATCTCTACCCCTCACTGCAAGAAATCACCTTGATCACTTCTCTGGCAACTACTGCGCTTCTCTCTATAGAAATCGATCTCTTGATCTCTCACTTGATGTGTCTTCCAAATGCCCATCGAAGTCCTTCTTATAATCTTCTTGTTGAGTAATCAATGGCCCAGATTAGATTATAATCAAAGGCTCAAACATTTCACTTGATCCTCGTCTTCTTCTAGAGGTTTCACCCCTAGTTTAATTAATACCCCTTAATTATTTTAATAAGTTTAGACTTAGGCACCCATTAAAAATAATTAATTATTTTAATAAAATTGTCTCTTGGTGGAATTTCCCAAAACAATTTCTGGGTATTTTGGAATACATGTATCTAGCCTCCCTGCAAAATTTGAGGCTTACAGCAGATCCAATGCTACCAGAAATCAACACATAAGAATAGTTTGAAGACTGACCCTAGTTACAAATTTCAACAGTAGTAGTAGTAAAGAGGATTTGGGCAATAGAAGCAAAGAGGTCACAGTGATCAATGACAACAGTATAAATAATGAATGATAGTAGCATCAACAGAGGTGGTGTATAACAACAAGCAGCAGTTGTGGAGCAGTAGTGTTTGGTTGACATGTTGATTGTAAAAGAGATTGAAGACTCGTGCAGACTCAATCTGCATATCTTTAGACTTGGGAATCTTACATTTTCTTCCAGATTTGTCTGGTAAGCTATTGTATGTACATTCATACATAACAGAGCTTTTGTTAAAGCCAATACTTGTGTACATGCCTTATTGATGTGATGATGCTTTATGTTTGTTGAATGCTCTGAATGATTAATTAATTAATCTAACCAATTGAAAAAGAAAAGGGAAATACGGATTCACCCCCCTCTCAGTATTTCCAACAATTAGTATTAGAGAAGTTCGTTTAGTGGAAGCTCAATCGCTTGAAGGATAATCCATAACATTCAGTGCTTAATGACAAGATGGTTGTCGATTTCAAAGAAGATGTCAAAACCCTTAAAGAAAAGGTTTAAGTGTTAATGTTCTTCACACCGAACATGAAGACCTGAAGGATGAAAAGAAGATAATTGAGGAAAGTATTCAATTTACCGTTGCTGACAATATCCGGCTTTGACCTCAAATCAATAAGCTACAATCATCTGAAAAGGATAAGGAACTTAATGAAGCCTAGAAGGAAGTGGAGTATCTCAAAATCAAACTACTAGAGGCAAATGATAGGGAAAGAACCTTGACAAGCCAGCTCAAGGAAAAAGGAAAAGAAAAGCAAAACAAATGGAACAAGCAGGATAAAGAAAAGAAGATCACCTCCTTAAAAAGTAAACTTGAAGAAGCCAAAAGGAAGGAGGATGTCTTAAAAATTTAGATAAAGCAGAAGGAAGAAAACTGCATAAACCATGAGCAGGAAATCGTCACCTTGATAGTTGAAGTGAACAAGCTGAAACAGAAACTGAGAAGTTCACAGGTCTTAGAAGACATTATGAATTGCCAGAGATCACCACTCATCAAGACAGGTCTTGGATATATTGGTGAGTCCTTGCATTCCAATGATGAAGAGCAGCCACATGTCAAATAAGATGAAGAGCAACCACAAGAAGAGAAACCTCATTCCAATGATGAAGATTAGCCACAAGAAGAGAAACCTTATCCCAAAAATGAAGAGCAATCACACATCAAGAACAAGTCTTATGAAAGGAAGTCCCATCCCAAAAATGAAGAGAAGCCCAAAATGAATGTCTTGCACAAATCAGCCAACACAGAAAGTTGGAAGACCAATGCCTTGAATCAAGATGATGCATTTAGGAAACCAACTCACGATAGAGCATTCAGGAGTGGAGAGCAACAAAAATATTCTCAAGGGAAAAACATCTTCAGTAGATCCTCACCCTATACACCCAAGTATGCAAAGGAATTTTGCGGTTATTGCTACACATGTTCAAATTATGGACACAAAGCTCGATATTGCAAGGGATATAGCAAGAATATTGACAAAGTGTTTTATCATAGCCCTACAAGTAGATTCCTTTTGTAGATAAGATAGAGTCCCAGAGACCTATGAGAACAGGAATTACAACTCTTTTGATTCACCATTGAGACCCGACGTAGAGTGTCATTTATGCTGTAATCTCGACCAATTTGCACGAGATTGCAGAAGTGGATTGAAGCAGGCCCCGCATAACATGGAAGGAAGGAAGGAATGTTGAATGTTATCTATGTCACAACATTGGCCATTTTGCACGAGATTGTAGAAGCAGTTTGACGTGGACCCCTCAAAATCAGGAAGGACGGTCATTATTAGGCAGGAAGACAAGACCACCAGGGTCTAGGAGAGAAAACAAGTTTCTCCATGATCTTTCAGATTGATTGATAGATGCACGAAGACAGGGGGAGTCGAGACCAGTTACAAGTCCAAAGGAAACAGCTAGATTGCCAAGGGAAGCGTAGATGATGCAACATATTTTTAGGAGGAGCATCAACACAGGATCCGATGTAGCAGGAAATTATTTTGACAGGGGGACTCTATCAGGGAGAGTTAGATCACAGGTCTGTAGGATCAGGCAGATTGTCAAGGGAAGCCTAGATGATGCAGCATTTTGTCAGGGGGCGTTTGCAGAGATGATACAAAAAGCATGTTGTCAAGGGGAGCCAAATCACTCGATGTGCTAGTCACCCTTTTCCAGTGATGTCAAAGGGGGAGAGAAACGTGGAAGGAACAAGGGGGAGAGAGAGATGCTTGATACAACATGCCTTGGTATGTTTGGTGTGTCGACATCAATGACAAAGGGGGATATTGTTGAACAGGTTGTCATTATGTCAAAGTGGGAGTAGTTGCAGGATGTAGAGTAGATGTGCAAAACGTCATTGATGTCAAAGCAAGAGAAAGAGCAGTGGATGAGATGATGCAGTTGAATAAACCCTATCCATAGGGTTTGCTTTCTTGGATGATGGGCATAACCTGCTTTTGTTGGCATTTTTGTAGTATATTAGTGTGTTTGTCCTCATGACCCTCACCATCAGATTCTCCTCATCATGCTGATTTTGGTGGTATTTGGAGTGTCCCATAAGCTTTCACGGTTTGTGAGTTACACTTAGTCAAAGTTGTGCACCCGATTTTTAGCTCACAACCCCATGGGTTGCTAATGTGGCAGATTGCCTTGGACGAGGTGGCATCGTATGATTGAATGGATGATTTGGAAATTAAATCAATGCCTCAACCTAATTTTGTGGCAATTTCCTCATAGTCGACGACCATAGTATTCAAAACCGGCCTAGCTAACCAGTTACCGGTCTAACCGGCCAGTTAGCAGGCCCACCGGTTGGAACCGGTCAAAAAACCCTGTCAAACACCCTGTTTGGCCAAAAATTGGAGCTAACTGGTCCTAACCGGCCATTTTAGGATGGAACCAGCCAGTTTGTGGTCAAACCGGATAGTTTTGTCCTAAACAAGCCTGTTTATAGCCAGGGTAAGTATAACCCCAACAAAATGCATTTTTGTGAGTTTTGAAGCTGTTTTGAGGGAAATTTGAGGTTGTTTTCCTCCAAAAATAGTCCCTCCAAGAAAAACATGCCTACCCTCTCATTTTCCTGACACATTTCAACCCTAACAATGTTGGCAATTAATGGTAATGCTAAATTGTTAAAGTAAAAGTGACATTTCCTTTAATTTTCAATGAAAATGAAAATTAAAGGAAATGTCACTTTTACTTAAATTTTTAACATTACCATGAAATGACTTAGGATGTTTGAGAGTGGTTTCGACCTCATTGGATTTCATATTGGGAAACTAGAATTTTAGATTTCACTCAAAATTCAGCAGACTTAATGGTTTTCAAGATTTCATGGTTTGGGGGTAAACAATAAATGCAATCAGAGCTCCAAATCATGAGCAAAACCCCTGATCTAGATCCCATTGTGTTGGACGATATTGATCCAACATCAGAATGGGTGGAGGAGACTGAAGAACCTGTGTTTGAGGTTGATTTTGATATCGACATGGCTTTAGCGGGGGATGAAGCAGATTATGTGGTGGCATCAGAACCAGGATCAGTAGCGACATCAAGGAAAGGCAAAGAACCAATGGAAGGCACTAGTCATGCAAGTCGACAAACTTGTGCTTCCATTAGGTCCACTTCTATTGGTATTGGTGGCGTTGATACTGAAGTTGCAGATCAGGATAAGGCATCCTCAGACTCTGAACCAGATGATGTTTGTGTAACTCATGATGATGATCTTGTGGCTAGTAGTCATGATGAACTTGATGATTGATCATGTGTACACTATAGACTTGTAGTAGGCAAATGGCCTCATAGCTTGCAACATTGTTTTTGGACTTTTTACGCCATTTAGAGTCTCATTGCTTATGTATTTTGCTATTTTGTCAATGATATGTATTGCACTTGGTGCCATTTTGATATATTCAGCTTTACATGGTATATAAATGAGCAGACTTTGCATATTTTGTCTCTATTGGCTTGGAATCATGGTTTTAAATCTTAAAAATAGTTTTGTTTCATTAAAAATTAATTATTTAATGTATTTTTCTAAAATCGGTTCATTAGGTGGACTGGTCCGGTCACCAGTTCCGGTTTTAAAAACACTGCCGACAGCCATAGCATAAAGTGGAAAACCCTAATTGACTAGGGCTTGGACCAAAATTTTTAAGGTAAAATTTAAATTAATTTTGGGCTCTAAAATAGTTTTAAATTTCAAATAATAGATTGGGCCAAATCGTAAAGGAGTTCACCTTTCGTCCAAGGCAAATTATTTTTTATCCAAAGTCATGGAGGAATTTGTTTCTTGGTCAAATGGTCAATATATTTGAGAGTGCCAAATATTCAAAATCGTTTGGCACCAATTAAAATTATTTCAGCTCCAAAACGAATTTAAAATAAAAATTCAAAATTCAAAATTTTAAAATATTTGAATTTTCCTCTAAAGTTTCCAAGTTGGCCTACTCCAAAAAGGACTTTCACATATCTATATAAACCAAGGTAAATTTTTCTGCGGCTCTATGAGAAGGGTGAAATTGTTGAAAGGTTCTAGGTGCATTCTTGGGCCTGTGGAGAAATTCATTCCTGCGGCTAACAAAGTTCTAAGAAGACAACGGAGAATTCTGGAAATTTTCTTTGGTTTGGGTTTGTTTTCTCTATTTTTGCGATTTCTATTGGGCTGCACAAGGCCTTGAGTCCTCTCTTTTCGCAAGTGGTTTTTTGCTGAAGTTCATGTGCACTAGTATTTGTTTTTATAGCTCGATAGTATGATTGGTCAAACGCAGAGGGTAGAATGAGTTGTGTGATGGCCTTAGGGTTTTAAGGCAATTTGATTGTATGTACTAAGCATTTTGAGTCTAGTTGGACCTCGAGCTCTTAGACATCGAGGCACTAGCAATGCATTGTGTGCAGTTCAAGGGTCAAATGCAATATGGCGCGATTAGAACAATGAGCTATTAGATCACATTTGTGTCTCCAAGAGAATGTTCCTATAGGCACATATAAATTGGATTGATTTTGTATCAGTCAAAATTCATGAACTAACGTTTAAGTGGTTTTATGGCATATCTGGGAAGCGGCTTATTTCAATCCCATGGTTGTTATAAGTCACCTAAGAATGGATGTGTAGATCAGATTCACTGATTTCTTTTTATCTGGCCTTGAAAATTCAAGAATATGCTGACTCGTTCAAATTGTATGGCATGCAAATCGCAGGTGGAAAGACTGATTTACATACACCATAGAAAATGACTGAGCTATTGAATATGTTTGGGTGTGACAATGCCTCATAATAGGAACAACAAACCTATGGGCCTGATGACTTTTCATGGTCATGCAATGATATCGCAGTAGCTAGTTAATTCTACAGTGTTGCAACCCTTGACTTTTGTGATTGCATCCTTGTAGAGCAATCACCTTGTGATTACAAAATTCCATAAAACAACCCTGTAGATAGGAAGGTTGTGATCTTGACCTTAGCATTACAGTTACTGGCAGAAAGCTTGCATATGACAGTGGTTCTCTTTGGGACATGGTGACAGTGTTTTTATTATGAGAACAGTAATAATATTTCAGTGATCTTGAGTGTAACTTACCCATGGCATAACAGTAAACTACAAATTTGAAGAGAATCCCTTATATGTTGCAGATTTGGCAGAGCATCCTTTATATGCTACAGATTTGGCAGAAAGGCAACCGGTGGTAAAGCCAAAGTTTGATTACATGATCCATTTGACTATGAAAGTGAATCTGAGACATTTGACAGAAGGGGATTAGACAATATATTTGACATCACAATGACCTTGATCCTACATGGAGGTGATGACAGTATGACCTAACAGTGTTGATGTGAGCGTGACAGAGGTAGCAGCAGGAAACTGATGTGGCAGAAGCAGCAGCTTGGACAGAGGAAGTAGTAGTAGTGAAGAAATCCTTGGAATTATATATTTCTATAAGATGCTTGCAAGATTCTTCATACTCCATCATCCTTTCTTGCAACACCTGGAGGCTCTTGGGGTCCAGGTCTTCTTTATTATACTTGGAAGACATGCTTTCCAATTCATGAATCTCTTTTTTAGGCCAATCCTCAAGGTCCGCATCAATAACTCGATCTTGATGATTTAGAGAAGAATTAAGATACTCTTCCTCAAGCACATAACCATATTCAATAACTTCCTCTTCCCAGAGGGCCATGTCCAGCATTTGGCATATGTCTACATCAGTTTGCAAACCTGGACCTTTATGCAAAAGGAAGTGCAAAACAAATATTGGGAGAGAAGAAATGCTTTTAGTTTCACATAATTCAAGCCAATCGGTATTCGGGGCAATGGATATGACGAACAATTTCATTTGGTCACAAGGTTGAGTTATATTTTGCCTTGAAACATTCCTTATGAACCTTACACCGTGTTTTGCTGCGAAATGTGGATACCCATCAAACATTGGCATGTTCTTCATGCATTTCAATGTGGGGTACTACGAGGTCCCTGTCATATCTAGGGCAGGAATATCTGTGCTCAACATGTTGTTGGGCTCTTAATGACATGGAAGTCACTAGGGTGAATGAAATTGCCTTAACAAATGCTTGCTTCACCCTACAAACATTGACTTTAAATTTCAATGAAGAATTAGGGTTCGTTCCTCAGATGGAATCGTGAAAGGATATATCAATGATGTCATAAGCGAAACAAGGCACACATCTCGTGTCCCCAGCAATTACGACAACAATGCTTCTAGACAATTTAGCAAGGGTCCTAGGAGGGGTACCTAGGGTCAAGTACTAGACCAAATGACAACAATGGGAAAATGACCCACTGTCACCTCAGTTAGTGTCCCCTGCTCTTTACAGATTTTCACCAATGGGAGGAGTATCGTATACGAAAATCAGTTAAATGATAGGGTTAGTAATATGGTATAAGGTGATTTCCAAAGCCCATTCAAAGAAGAGACTCAGATAATGGCTTCAAAAGTAAGGCAATGGCTCTCCAAGAAAGGCTTATGAGGAGGCCAAGATCTAGGAGGAAAGGATACTCAATACAAGTGATATATCTAAATCAAGGCTTCCTAAGGGAATGGGAGAGACCTCTTAAGGATGAGAAAGGTCAATGAATAGTTAACTTCCTTTGAGTTTTCAAGAGCATGTGACCTTTGGGATGCCACTAACCAAAGAAGTCTAAGGGCAGAACTGATGTTGGAGCTAGGGCTACGGGTTTCTCTTGATCTAGCCACGAGAATTGCTTCAAACTTTGAGGACACCTAAAGGAAATTCCAACGTAGTAGCCTACCAACTTGCTCTAGAAGATGACCTCCCAAATTATTTTTTCACTTGGCCCTAGTTGGCCTTCCAGGGTTAGGGCAGAAAAAATTAAAACAGAAAAAGAAAGTATGTTAGGGCTGATCAACTAGGATTAGGACCAGCGCCTTGTCAATTGAGAGAAATGGAGTCAAGATTAGCTTTGATGAGGAAACTTCGCTCTTCCAAAGAGTCCTATGTAGCTTTCGCTAACCTTAGGTGGCAACAACTTGACTACAAAGGAATTTATACTTTGTTTGGCAAGGAATGATGGAGTTTCAAGGATGCATAACTAGCCTCTAGGAACTTCCATTCGCAATATCTAACATGCAATGCATACAACACTTCAAAATCCCAATTTTTCATGAATTCACATTTCAATTAGGACACCTTAAGATTGTGACAGGATATTCCATACATTAATCGTGTAACAAAGTAAGGAAATAGCATAAAAAATAACACTTACAATATGAAGCGAATATATCTATTCATCATATTTGCAAAATAAAAACTCCAAGACAAGAAAGCAACGATCCAAACATCAAAATGCATCAAAAACTTCCAATTTCATCTGTCAACTGTAGGTCAGAATTCATTTTACAAGAAAGGCTTACTTTTATTTATATGAGCCTTCACTACTTCGATTTGGTCCAATTAGCCTAATAAGTTCCTAAACATGACTTTAATGTGAAAAATAATAATCTTATTGGTGACAACCCACAAATAGATCAAAAGTACAAAATAAGCCTTCCTAGTGAGGCCAAATGATAAAATAATGGTGCATAAGGGCCATTGGAAAGCCAAGATAAGTCCTCCATTTTCCAAGATGAAGAGGAGGGAACTCAAAATGATGACCAAGGTGTTGGCCCCTTGGTTTCCAAGAAAAACATTTGTGGTGCTCCCAAGTGGCTATGGGGCACAATGAATGGTTTCATGGATCTCCAACTAGATCAAACATGTCGATGCTTAATCAATGAAGGCTAGAATAATGATACAAGCACCCCCATGTCTCTCCAGATGAGAAAAAACACCATCTAAGCCCTAGATTAGCTTCCAAGTGTCTGGTGTAAGTATGTGTGTTAAGTTTCGGTATGTTCTATGCTGGAGCAATTTATTAAATTTTCACAGTTAGCAATCACATCAGCATTAAGATAAACTGCAGATAGAACATAAATATAAATCACAGAAGACAAGCCAATGCAAGAGGACACAAGATATGGCGCAAGCCAGGGACAAACCCCACAATGTGTGGGGAACCCTTTGTCATCTTTTTATCTTCAAATTTCACAGAGAATAGAGAGAGAGAGATATACAATTCAACAGAATCATCTTTGATTCTGCATGATTTTTCGTTCTTATGTATTAGTTGAGACATTTGCTTCAACTGTTCTCAAGGTGTCTCCTTCACCTTCGTCGTGCTGCTCGGTTTCTAGTGCACCACTGCATACTACACCATGTGGCTGTCCATGTCCATGATCTTATCCTGTTGTACTTTATGTCCATGATCTTATCATGCTGCCTTTTATGTCCATGATCTTATCATGCTGCACTTTATGTCCATGATAAAAATAAGACCAGGACTGCAACTAGATGTATGCCAAGACTATGTGTAGTTGTGGGATTACTGAGATACATATATACCAAGATTACTAGGAGACAGATCCGAACACTGCGATATCCACCGAGACTAAATATATCGAGACTGTTTGTCTCCATTGACAGGTATGCCGAGATTCACTGTCATCATCGAAATTCTTTCCAGCATGACTATGCCAAGACATTGTTAGTGACTATGTTAATAGTATGCTGTTGTAGGAGTATCAGGATACATATACATATGCCAAGGCTACTTCTCGTAATGCGAGATCTTCTTTCTGCACTTCACCCCATCTGAGATCTTCTTCATACCCATTTGAATGCATTAGAGAAGAATACGAGTTTCTGTGCTTACTCACTGTAATCACCACCGAGACTGTATTACTGTTGTTCATTGTGTTAGGGCTATGTAATAAAGACACCTTCATACTGCGTAAGGTATTCCTTTTGGCAGCTACAGGCCTCCCTTCTAACTGCGGCCAGATCTCTTTGACTTGCTGCGTATTTACCCTCATGTATTGTGACTAAGGGCAATCTTAAATGCTACGATTATGACCTGCATATGAATGATTCCATGGACTGTGTTCTGGATAAGAGTCCCTCATGCCAGCGTATAACATCCTTTGAAAACAACGTATATCTATGACCAGCATATATGAACCATTATGAACAACATATCTATACAGCATATAAAGGGCATCTATTGACTTCGATTAGGGCTGCTTAGAACAGCGTATTAGGGCCTCCATATCTACATAGAATCCTCATCATGAACTGTGTATAGGTTTTCATGAACAGCGTAAGAATGTCTTCTCTTACTGTGGCTAGGAGACTCCATTACAGGACTGCATTAGGGCTTCTTGAACAGCGTGCAGGCTAGGGCATCATTTGTGTATAAACTAGGGCATCATACTGTACTTAGGACAACGTATACTCTTAGTGTCTCTCCTCCACCAAAACCCAAAGACATGTAGAGGAGATCACACCAAGAATACACATGCAAAATGATAACAAATCCTCATCTATTTATACCAAAACGAGGATGATGAATAGACACGTCAGTTGGACTTCTAGAGCCTACATAAGCACTGGTTGGCTTGATAATAATTATATAAACAAAATAAATTCATATCTCCATAAATACTTATCGGAATCGGATGATCTTTAGATCAATCCTACACCTCTCGACGAGAGGGATCCAATAAAAATATCAGTTGCCATAAATAAGCCGACCCACATGGAGTTTGGCCCTAGTTGCCAATTTAACACTCCCTCTCAACTAGGGAAAACTCCATCCATTAATCCATAAGTCCGACTGTACTATCTCTGCCATCAGTGCCCTGCACTGCTCTGCCCAACTCTGCTCAGCTCTGCTATGCTCGGTTCTGCTAGCTCTGCACTGCTCAACTATGCTGGCTCTGCTAGCTCAGCTCTGCTGGCTCTGCTCTGCTCAACTCAGCTCTGTTGAACTATGAAGAAGAAGAATTGATCGAGAATGTCTCATACCATTCTCCACTGACCCGAAGTCAGTCTCAAAGTGTGTACCACTAGTCCCAGACTAGTCTCAACCAACCCGAAGTCAGTGTCATAGTATGTACGACTCTCATTGGTCCCAAACCAGTATCGCAGTCTCAGAGAGTGTACCACTGGTCCCAGACCAGTTTCAACCGACCCGAAGTCAGTGTCATAGTATGTACCACTCTCACTGGTCCCAAACCAGTACTGCACTGACACAAAGTCAGTCTCGGAGCATGTACCACTGGTCCCAGACCAGTCACAGCTGACCCGAAGTCAGCGTCATAGTATGTACAACTCCCACTGGTCCCAGACCAGTCCTGCACTGACACAAAGTCAGTCT
>APFE030686654.1:0-13061 GCA_000404065.3 Pinus taeda | reverse complement strand
ATAATAATATAAAGCCACAAAAATAACAATAGAGGGATTCTATGGGGCACAGTAATAAAAATATGGGGGAAATAGGGGCACAACAATATTAATAAGGGGTATAACTACAATAGTAATGGGGTAATCACTAGTATTATAGGGACCCAACAAAGTATGAGATTAATTAATATGGTGAAGGAAATCATGAAATGGATGCAAGGATTCATGAGACAGTTTATGTTATTACACTACCAAAGTGGTGGTTAATGGTTATACAACTTACTGTCTTTTATTGCAATTTACTTGATGTACTAATGAACATTATATCTAATGGTTAATGATGAATCGAGGAGTTGTGAATTGGATTGTATAAAAAAATTCTAACTCCCTGCTTTTACATGCGAGGTTACCGGGGTATGTGACAAGTGGTATCAGAGCTAAAGGTTGCAACACTGGCGCCTTTGGAAATTGGTAAGCAGAAAGGAAATTGAGGTACGTTGTCGGTGGGACATTAACTCAGGTATGAGTTTAACCATTCACATATTGATTTATGTAGTACACTACTTTCGGCATGATATGTGTGATTCGTGTTTATAACTGCTTTGAGTAGTAAGCAATAAAGTTGCTACATAACTATGTTCATGACATTGGATTCCTGATGAGGATACAAGACAATAGAACTTTTGTCACACTTAAGAACAATATTGAACACTCATTACACTTATGAATAATATTGAACACTCATTGAGGAAAGTGACAATCAACTACCCACTTTTGATTTGCAAATATTGTAATAATAATGATGCATTTATTAAACAAGATTGAAGTTACAATGAACGAAACTTAATGAGCCAATGCATGAATATCAATTATGGGGAACATCCTTGAATAGGATGACAAATTGTTTTAAAAGGACATTAGAAGAACCCCTTTAGATATTGAAAATATGCAATGAGTCAAGTAGCGAGACTTGATTGTCATAACTAATTTTGATTAAGTTTTGCCATGGTTTCATTAAGATGATTGGTAGTTGTGATTGGTTAGTGGTGTTTGACTAACTAATAACACTTATGTGTGTGAATTGAATTTGATTTCAGCTTATCACAATTCACAAACAAGTGAATATGGTAGTTACTTCTTGTATCGGTTTGTTGATGGAAATACATTGTGGGAAATTGGAAATGTTTAGATTGTTAGCTCAACTATTGTTGACATCTATATAGTAATGAATATTGCATATACTTTTATGCATGATAGTATTGTGCTACAAACTAAAAAATATTAGGGAAGTGAATACTTGTAAAAGGATGCATATGTATAACTAATGTTGCTAATGGGATTAAGTAGTGGTAGCTTAATGGCAACAAGAAAACTTGTCACGTAAAATCTTGCAATGAGAATTGCAATCATAAATGAGAAAGAATAATGTTATATGATATGCCTAATTGTGTTATTTGGAAATCAGAATGCATACAACATGTATGTTAGTTGTGTTTCCTAACAATCTAGATGTTGTGGACCCATGTTGAGGGTTAAGTGTAGATGCATGGTATACATGCATATTTGTTTTGTTAACGATAATGATTATATGGTTCATTATGTAAATTACTTTGGGGATAGTGATAAAAGAGAAATTTAACATGCCAGACAGTTGCAAATAGTTGTGAAATGCTAGAATACCTTGGGTTGATGGCAGTTACCTACCCAGAGAGGTTGATGGCACTTGTCTGCCTAGATTTGGGTTGATGGCAGTTACTTGCCCAGAGGGGTTGATGGTATTTGTCTACCCAGATTTGGGTTGATGGAAGTTACCTGCCCGGAGGGGTTAATGGTACTTGTCTGCCCGGATTTCCTCTCCGTAGAGATAAATTATCTCAATAAGGGAAAAGAGTTTATGTGGTCATTGGAATTCTTGAGCTGGTTGGCCAGTGGAATTCCATGTTAGACCTGGTAAGGTCTCTATCAAAGAAACTGTCTGGATGTGGAAATGACTCGATCTGGTTGTGGAAACCAGTTTCCATGGGTTGGGAATTCTTTAGCCTATTGTGGTTCTCATAGCTAAAGAAATTAATCAATCAACTATATGTTATGTTAAAAATGAATTCTATATATATGTAGTTGTGTAAAATATGTTATGCACATTTAAGAGGAAATGAGCTTAGTGCTCAATAAGGAGTTATTGGAAATTCTAATTCCTTAATCGTATTATTAATCTTGTGAACGTCTTAGTAGGGGCTAAGACAACTTTTACTTGATACAGTGATTGACTGTTTTGATGATTAGAGAGCTAGGTGCTCTTTTGGTACTTTTAGAAGTACTCTGTGGATGTCCTTAGTGAGAGTTAATTCAGTGTGCTTGTGGAGCAATGATGATCTCTTCAATGTACTTGTAAAATTATTGTGATTTAAAAATCATCTAACATTGCACAATTGATTGATAGTTAAAAGTATCTCATTTGACTCAGAATATTGTGACTAATGCGATTGAATTTGTTTGTCATACATTACAAGATTACTTACCATGGAGGGTTGATGGGTTGTCCAACCACGATTAAAATGCTTATGCGGAAGTGCTCATGATTTTCAAGAGTAGATGGTAAGTAATGGTAAGTTGATATAGAGTTTGGTTTTTGAATTTGAATAAGGGCCAAGTGTTGGCAATTAGAACTTGCATATTTTTGCAGTTATGAATGCTTATCAATATTGATCTTTCTTATGATTATATCATTACTATTTTGTTGTTGTCATTTCTTGGAATGAGATCTTTGATTTTAAAGAGGAAGGATCACTTTTTGTGCGGTTTAGATGATTATACCATGAGTAAAATCTCAAGTTCCCAATGAGAGATGAACACCGAGGACGGTGTTCTTGTTAAGGGGGGGAGTATGTCATATCCCTCTCGTAAATAACTCAAGGTAAATCAATCATTTATGAAATAGTAATTTAAAAGTTATGAATTAGTTACAGAAACTAATTCTTGATGAGGATGAAATCAAGAAAAGTAGATTGGTTATTGAGGTGGCGAATAGTTCGGAGGTGGAACCGAAAATAACTCTTTGACAGCGATCGTGGGGATTGAGTTGGATCCACAAGATTGGATATGCTCTTTACGGATAACTGCTGGAAAATTGCTATTTTTTAAATTCTCACCAGTATTTACTTCTGTAAAGAGAATTGTAGCGAAAGGACGTGCACTTGGAAGTATATTATAAATCCACAGAGCGGTGCTTTGCAACTGGAGAAGGAAAGCATGGTTCAACGAAAGTGGTCATTTTTCTTCGTTTGCGTTATTCTGCTAATGTGCAGATTGCCAGTTATGCCTTGGAAGCAAAGACAACAATAAAATATCAGTGCAGTGGCCGATAAGATCTACTAAAAAACTATGGATGTTTCTTTGACCATAACGCACTAAGGGAAGCAAACGTATGCACCTTGAAAGCAGAGTGTTAATTGTTCAGTCGATTGAGAATCTTGCTTTTCATTTCCTCCCCAAATTCCTACATGATATCGGGTATTCTCCTTGGTCTGCCGACATTTTGGATGGCTTGTGCTGGTACAACTCAAAAAGATAAGTAAATCTCTTGCATAGAATGATTATTTTATATGTTTTCTTGGTAAAGAAAATATGTTAGTGCATGCAGTAAAAGATTGAATATTTAATATGTTTTCTTGGTAAGAAAATATGTTGATGCATGCAGTAAAAGAATGATTAAATTATATGTTTTCTGGGTAAGAAAATATGTTAATGCAGGCAGTAAAAGAATGATTATTTTATATCTTTTCTTGGTAAAGAAAATATGTTGGTGCATGCAGTAAAAGATTGAATATTTAATATGTTTTCTTGGTAAAGAAAATATGTTAAAGATTGATTATTTTATATATTTTCTTGGTGAAGAAAATAGGTAGTTCCTCTTAGAAAGACAACATGTGAGTCTTGTGTGTGAAATGTTGGTCTGTTGTCATTTTCTTGGATTAAAATCCTTGCCAAATATAGCCAAAATATCTTCTTGAGAAAAGAAGATGAGGCATATAAACGTCCTGAGGACATAGCGTGAAAAGTGGCCAAGTTTTCTTGAATTAAAATATGTATTTTTATTTAATAAAGGTTTCTTGAAAAGGGATATATGTTATTGCATTATGATACTAACTAATCTCTAAGTTTCTTGTGAAATGATTATGCATTACATGCATGATAGAAATAACTAATGATGTATTTCTAGGCACATAGATATTCATTTCTATAGTTTCTTTTCGGAAAAAGAGTGCATACTTCATGTATGAAGATGAAGACTTTTATGAGAGTTTTCTTGGAAACAAAAATAGAGGTTCTTTCCTTAAAATACATATGAATAGTGTTCATATCATATCAAGAATCCATACTTGTTTCATGAAAAGATTATGTGCATTGAAGTAAAAGTAATTGTGTTAGGAAAAACACATGTTGCATGCTCATAAGGGTAGTTGTTGTGACATTGGAAATATGATTTTGGGTGTACATAGAGAAAGTATTAAGTTAACTTTCTTGGAAATATTAATCTCTGGAAAAGATTGTCTTACTAGAGGAGTTGGGTCGATTTCTAGTCCGGTGCTTAAAAAGGGTAAGTTAACCCTGTCATTGTTTCTTGATTTTTATGCATAAAGATGGGTATTCCCAATATTTTCTTGAAAGAGAAAGCATGAGGAACTTACTTATAGGAAGATAAAGAAATGGGGCTATAATGACTTCCTTTAAGAAAGAAGTATGTGATTTGTTACCTGAAATGATGGTAGTATTCTAGTGAAGGGAATATGTGTTGCATATATTAAAGAAGGACTATTATGACAAGCTAATGTATGCACAAAGAATAGCCATTATGATTTTTAAGAGTTATGTTCTTTGTATGATAGAAAAACTATGTTGAGTTCTCGAAAATAATTATGTGAAAACAACATATGTGCTTAAGCTTAGAAACAACAGTTTATTACATATAACGAATGCGTTATGCATGTTGTAGAACTAATGGGTTAGATCTCTTAAAGAGAATTATGCATTAGTGTGAATAAACATTGTGGAGGTAAAACAATATTTACTTTGAGTATATGTACTAGTTAAATAGTATGTCGTGCTTGCTCATGCATATGAGTAGATGTTTAAAGATCTCTTTTAGAGGTTGACTATTGATTGATTAATATGGTATCTAATCTTGTTTCCAAAGCTTGTTGATGACAACATTGACAGGAAACAATGGCAGTTGGTGCCAAACAAAAGTGATGTTTAACATTGTGGCAGGAAAATGATTAATGGTCCATGTAGATGAGTTCGAGTTGCAGGACCGTCCATTGCTAGAACAATCATGCCATAAGGAACGTTGCATGTGGCGGTATGTAAGTAAAGGGTTTCATTGAAACTGTATTAGCTTTTAGCTTGTTGTGTGACAACTTAATGATAATTCATTGTAATAATTTTATAACAATGGCTAAGGGATGGAATCCCTTATAAGTCATTGAGTGAGGGGTGAAAACCCTCACGGTCATTTAATAAAGAGATTAAACGTTTACTGGTTGTCACCCTAGGGAATTTCCAGGGTATGTTGGTGTTCAATGGTGTGATTGCCTTTTGCGTCAGTTTGATGATGATGAATCCTTGATGTTGATGGTTCTTTATTTGATGGCATAACCATAATGTCCAAGTATGAGATTAATTAATATGGTGAAGGAAATCATGAAATGGATGCAAGGATTCATGAGACAGTTTATGTTATTACACTACCATAGTGGTGGTTAATGGTTATACAACTTACTGTCTTTTATTGCAATTTACTTGATGTACTAATGAACATTATATCTAATGGTTAATGATGAATTGAGGAGTTGTGAATTGGATAATTACTTGTGGGTAATTTGTATGAAAAAATTCTAACTCCTTGCTTTTACATGTGAGGTTACCGGGGGTGACATATGTGTAAGTGTTAGATGAGTAAGTGGGTGAGTGTAGTGAAAATAATATTATTACTACAACAAAAATAATAGTTCAACTATATTTAATCGAGCTCATAGGTATCTGATATTTACCAAATTACCAAAATAATTCTCAGTTTAACTCGACTATTTTTTGGTAAAAATAACTCCACATTAAATCGAATTTTCCAATGAATAGCTAGGAAGAAATTCAAATGGATATAATACCAACCTAGATCCATCTTAACCCCGAATCTATTAATAAAATGGAGTTTTTCTTAGTGCAGCTTTTTGGACTTTCTGGTGCCTCAATCCCGCCTAGAAATTTGAGGTGAAATCTTGATTTGTGTTATTTAAATTGGTCTTTTGACTGTATATATGGATTCAACAACTTGAAAATTTGAGGTGAAATCTTGATTTGTGTTATTTAAACCAGTCTTTTCAGTGTATATATGGATTCAGCACCTTGAAAAACCCTAGGACACTTGGATTATGTAGGGGTTACCCATCAAACTTGTGATTTCAATCAATAAATTCCTGTTGGATTTTAGAGACATTAGACAGGAAAAACCCACTGTAAAAGCTTCCAAAAAGTCGCACTAAAGAGAACTCATTAATAAAATTACATACATATCACATTAAAATATATAACACATAAATAATAATAAATTAACATCCATTTTACAATATAAAATTAAAATAATGCTTGCATAACCATCTTTAATTTTAATTGATAAGATGTTAAAAAATTAATATTTACAATATCACAAGATTTTTAATCACGAATATTTACCATGGATATTATTAACTTCTAAATAGGCTTTTTAACAATACAATGGGCTAATACCCAGAAGAGAAAGATAGAGAGAGGGAGGGAGAGATGGAGAACAGGGGAAAAAGTCAAAATACCATGGGCCATCTAGGCTTTTGATTATTATGTTATGGATCTAGGCTTTTAATTATTCTGTTACAATACCATGCCCATTGACTTATCAATACCACATGCACAAAAACCATAAATTATTTCCAAATCAAAATATTTTATTTTTAATTTAATCTTATAACATTTTTTAATTAAATCTAAAAGCAAAAATGTTATAATTACTTTTGAGGTATATCTAAACCCACCATCCTTGTCACAACTAAAAACATCTCCATAGAGGTTAAATCGAGGTTTTAATAGATTAAAAATGAGAATAATTTTATCTATACAAATATGAAATTTATATAATATAAATAATATTATAAAGAACAAGGATATATGCATTTTAACCAAAGATCAAAGAGATAAATAAAAGTGGCTAACAATGATAGAAGAAAGATAATGCATGATTCTTTTAAGTTTTATATTTTTGTATTTTCTTTGACACGATTGATCCAAAATATAGGTTTAATATTTTATAACCAGTTATGTTGTTGTTGTTGTTGTTTAGATACTTTCTTAAATAAAATAACACGGGATCATATTTAAGAGAGAGGGCGGGGGAAATAGAGTGGGGGAGAAAGACATACATGTGGAAGATACATGGAGCGATGAATGAAGATAGAGAGAGGGGGGAGAGAGGAGGAGAAAGGGAAGGAAGAAAAAAAAGACATTGAGAGATAGAGGTGGAGAGAGAGGGGGAGTGATAAGGGAGAAATGAAGATGGAATGAGGGAGAGAGGAGACAAGGGAAGGGAGAGAAAAGGAGAGGATACGGGTAGGGAATGGAGGGGAAGAGAGAGTAGAGAGAGATGGAGTTTGAAGGGGAAGAAAGACATAGAGAGAGCAAGGTGGAGAGGGAGAGGGAGTGAAAAGGGAGAGATAGAGAGACGATGAGAGAGAGAGAGAGAGAGTAAAAGAGATATATATATATGTGGAGAGAGAGAGTGTGTTCTGGGGGCGCGTGATCTAGGTGGATATTGGTGGCCACCCACCTTTCCTCTTGGACCCCCAACACTGCCTCTTTCAGTTTTTCAGTTTTCTTAATTGTAGCACAATTTACTATTTTTGGCAGTTTTTCGGGTCTTGAAATTCCGGAGTCGTTTTGAGGCCCTAAACGACATTTTTAGGGAAAACAGAGAGACCAAAAACATTTATAAATGACTTGCCTATTTGTTTTTGGCTTCTCTTTGAAATATTTGAAACGAGGTATTATGATAGCGAAACGGAGATCATATGCCAAAGTTATTACCCTGGGAAGTTGATGTACCAATTTACCCAAACAGGGCCCAAAATTTTGGCGCTTCATCTCCTAGGGTTAGGTTTTTAGATTTTTAGGGTTTTCCATTATTTCTCATTAATAAATAGGCCTTTGAGCCTCATTTTAAAACAGTGTAAAGGCATGTAGCCACCACATCTCTTCTCAGAGATAAGCTACCATTGCCCAAGCTAGTTTATTTCCATTCTGATTGTAAGCATATTTCAGTATTCTGATATTAATGAAATGAAGTGTTATTTTTGCTACATTTATGTATTTATGGTTATATGTGTAATTTGTTGCGTTCCTGTTTAAGTTCAGATCAGTGAGAAGGAGAGACAAAGGGAGATATAGATATAGATGGAAGGGGGAGGGAGGAAGGACGAGAGAGAGAGTATGTTTGGGGGCTGAGATATAGATATTAGATGGAGGGGGTATAGAGAGAGAGAGGGAAGAGGTAGACAGGGAAAGGATGAGGGAGAGATATTATATAGATAAATATCTAAAGAGAGATAGTGTGTATGTAGGCTGATTTAGAGATATAAAGAAGGATATATATATATATATAGAGAGAGAGAGATGTGTTTAGGGTTGAGATATAGAGACAAATAAAGGGAGATGGATGGAGATATAGATATAGATGGCGGGGGGAGTGGGAATAAGAGAAAGATAGAGAAAGGGACGGAGAGGTGGAGAGAGAGAGAGATGGAGGAGAGGGGGAGGGGAGAGAGAGAAGGATAGAGGGAGGGAGATAAACACAGAATGGAAGGTTAATAGAGAGGGAAGAAGAAAGATACACACATAGACAAATACAAACATATAAGCTAGATCTAGAAAGTCACAAATATTTTTGTTTTTGACTAAAATAGATGTATTGATTTTAGTGTACTTGTTGACTTCTAATACTATTTGATCACTTGCACTAGATGCATTGATTTCAGTGTAGATGTCAATTTCTAATCCTATTTAATACCTTACACCAGATGCATTGATTATAGTGTAGATGTTGATTTCTACTCCTATTTGATTACTTGCACAAGCTGCATTGGTTTTAGTGTAGATATTGATTTCTAGTCATATTTGATCTCTTGCACTAGATGCATTGATTTCAATGTAGATGTCGATTTCTAATCCTATTTAACACCTTACACTAGATGCATTGATTTAAGTGTAGTTCTTGATTTCTACTCCTAATTGATTGCTTGCACTAGAAGCATTGTTTCAGTGTAGATATTGATTTCTAATCCTTAATGATCGTTTGCACTAGATGCATTGATTTCAATGTAGATGTCGATCTCTAATCCTATTTAATACCTTACATTAGATGCATTGATTTCAGTCTAGATGTTGATCTCTACCCCTATTTGATTGCTTGCTCTAAATGCATTGATTTTAGTGTAGAAGTTTATTACTAATCCTATTTAATACCTTACACTAGATGCATTGATTTCAATGTTGATGTTGATTTCTACTCCTATTTGATTGCTTGCACTGGATGCATTGGTTTTAGTGTAGATAATGATTTCTAATCCTATTTTATTACTTTTAGTAGATGCATTTATTTTAGTGTAGATGTTGGTTTGTAATCCTCTTTGATTGTTTACACTACATATATTGATTTTAATGTAGATGTTGATTTCTAATCCTATTTGATTATTTGCACTAGATGCATTGATTTCAGTGTAGATGTTGATTTCTGATTTGATGCAAATAGATGTATGATGCACATTAATTTCAAAGTAATTAGATTAATAATGTGCATTGATTTCAGTGTAAGCACATCTCTACCCCCTCCATCTATATCTCTATCTCCCATTGCCTCTTTTTCTTTATCTCAAATGGTCAAGTTCCTGTTGCTAAAGCACTTTCCCAGTTTGGTTACTGATCTATACTATATCAAAATTACCTTCATTGTATGCAATAACCCTTAAAGGATGTTTCAGCCCCAAGGGATAGCTCAAATGGTCAAGTTCCTCTTGCTAAAGCACTTTCCCAGTTTGGGAGGTCACGGGGTCAAATCTCCTCGACGCCCTCGGGGTTAAGCCTGTTAAGATTGGCCGATGGGCAGATCCCTTCAGGTGGATCTGCCCCGATATTTTCCTGTGGATGTAGCGGTGGCCACTCAGTGACCGTGAACCACAGTTTACAAAAAAAGAAAGAAAAAAAAGAAAGAAAAAAGATGTTTTATCTTAGACATGTCATATGTATTTTTAATAGTTACACCAAGATTTGGAAGCATACATATTTACAAGGGTTCTTTAATGATTTATGTCCACAGCTTTGGTTAACTCAACTTCATAAGGTTAAGTTTTGAAGTTATGTGTGACACAAAGCATTAATCTACGAAGCTTCTCAAACTTTATGTGTTCCTCGATGTGCTAGCCACTTGTTCGCATCTACACCATCGACTCCTCGTCCTTGATCATCGACTATGGTCGTTTGGAGGGCAGTTAGGGTAACTACCCTCATAAACCCTTACTCACAGTGTTCATTCTTCCTTCCCTTGCTTCGACAACGCCACTTTGCAACATATGTTTTTTTCCTCTGTTACGCCGAGGGTTTGCACCTCAGAAACTAGTTTATCACCCTTACATGGCTGTTTGGTATGTTATTTCGACTGAATTTCTACCCTTCTTTATATTTTTCTTTGTTTCTTGAGAAACCCTCTCGTTCAGAAGCGTTTATCAGTCTAACTCGCTTGGTTCCCCGACTATTTCATAGGGTCTTAGTTCTAGGTTAATAGCTCGGGGTGGCTTGTCTAATATCGACTCCGGTACACGGTACACCCTGACTTCGTGGATCAATGAAATATTTTGTTCTTCTGGTAAATGCAAGGTGGTCTCGCGATGGTGGTTCACAACATTTCATCTACATGTAATCTTCTTGCCTTTACCTTCTCAGGGTTAACCTTCCTACGATTCACCCGAACATCTAACTGAATCTGTTGGGTTGCAGGTAAAGGTTCATCTTCTTATTTTCTCTGCTGACGTATCCTTTGGAGGGAAGTACCTCAAATACACTAGACATTAACCAAGTGCCTTATTTTCCAAGGCTTGTATGTATTTGATGGTTCGTCTTAAAGGACGGTTGTGTGGACTCTACTTCTTACTAGAATACGTTTTCTGTAATATAGAGTTCTAACCATCCCTGAATAGGGTTTGTCCATGGCGTTGAATCCTACTCTCCATGTAATTTGTTAAGAACATGACAACTTTCTAGGTTCTTGGTTATTCGGATGTGACAAATGTTTCCTCCTCAAGAATTTGCAGATTATTATATATCTTCTTTGTTTTACAGTGATACTACAATTCCTGGATTATGTTATGGTTAGATCCTTGGTATATGAAACCCTTTCCATGAGGGTCTATTCTCGCTTTATGCGGTTATCATTTTTGTGATAGTGCTTAATTTAATTTCTATGAAAGATCTCTACTTACTTTCCACATACCGTTTTTCTTGTAATTGTTCAAGAAATCTCTTATATTTTTTCTTATTATTATTTGGCACGAAATAGTTCTTCCCTATTTTTCCAGAGTTAAGGCCAGGTGAAACTATTGTACAAATAAAATGCCATAGCCTCTGCAATACTTGCTCTATTTTGTCTTTACTTGTTTTAAAGCAATATTATCGGTTACTATTAAAGATTAGTGACGCTATTAATTAACTTGCATATGTTTACTATAGATTTTACCTACACTTTGATGGTCTTCCACAGTTAGTTGGATACACTCTCCCCTCCAACCTCGGGTTTTGAGGAAATTTGAGGCCTTCCGAATCTGTCACGACCCACAAGGATTTATTTATTGTTTTCCTTTGCTGGGTACATGACTTTTCAAGATTTCGGTGTTTCTACTGAGGGTTGAATTAACCCGACCCAATTTATTTGCAGAACTACCTAACATGCCATGTTCTCAACTAGCTTCCCATGACTAAGCCTACGTCTTTTGTCTACACACTTAGGTTACAACAATACCGAATTGTGAATATCTTCTTTTCCTGCAAGGGTTCCAACTCAGGTCATATACGAGTGTTCACTTACATTACATGCTTATAATATGGAACTTAAATTTATAGCTCTGTTTCTATTGCACATTGACTAAGTTTGACAATGTCTATATAGAAATTTCATATGCACCAGTGAAACTCAAAATACATGCACTTGCAAACCTTTTATTTCAAAACATCAAAGCTTCAAACACACTTATCTGTATAGGATTAGGCAACCGAGGAACTCAATCTGAAGAGCGCTCTCCTCCCTTCCAATGAGAATTTCAATCATGTCCGTATCTCCCCCCAAGCTTCCCTAACTTCCAGAGCAGTTGTTGTGACTATGACCGAATCAAGTCATTTTACAGGCATCGAGACCCCTCCAAGGTCCACCCTAAGAATTTACCGACCTTTGTCTGTAGTGGAGTCTTCCACTAGTTCCAGCCCAGCGTAAGAATTCTACTCCACAGTGGCGTGCTTATACACTTACCAATATTGGTCAGGTCTTGCAGTTCCCTTCTATCTCTTCCTTTTTCCCAAAAAATAATCATCGAAAACCCCTTTCATCCCACTGAGATCTATTTGTCCCTAGGGAATGAGAGGAACCAAGAACTTTAACTGTCACAACCGCATGGAAGTTAGCAATTCGTTTAGAGCCTCCTGAGAGTTCTAAGTTTCCTCCAATCCTTAATAATAATAAAAAAACATATATATTCCTATCTAAATTCCATAAAATATTCTTTTGAGTTTCATTAGGCTTTTCTCTAAGCCTTTAACTACAAAGTCTCATTTACCTCAATTAAATAACATTAAACAAGAATAACTGACAAACACTTGTAATAATTAGAGGCTTTATACTAAAAAAACTCCAAAACCCTTAATAAACATTTACTTTTCTATAATCACTAAAATGTTTTATGTAGGTTCAATTTTCAATTTTACTATATAAGATTTTCCCAATTTTTCCTTTCTTTACTGTA
>APFE030686643.1:0-15706 GCA_000404065.3 Pinus taeda | reverse complement strand
TGTACCATTGTCTGGGAGACTGCCTCAGACCATACAATGATTTCCTGAGCTTGCAAACTAATCTTCTGTTGTGACCTCGTACAAAACCTTCTGGTTGTTCCATATATATCTCTTCGTTCAAATCACCATGTAGAAAAGCTGTTTTAACATATAATTGTTCTAACTCAAGATTAAGCAACGCAGTTAGTGCCAACACAGTACGAATAGAAACAAGTTTTACAACTGGGGAAACAATCTCATGAAAGTTTATACCTTCAACCCGAGAATACCCTTTTGCTACCAGTCTCGCCTTATACCTTTCAATACTTCCATCAACTTTCTGTTTCAGCTTGAAGACCCATTTGCATCCAGCAACACTTCTCCCTTTAGGAAGCTCTACAAGTCCCAGGTATTGTTCTTGGCTAAGGAGTCCATTTCTTCTTCCATAGCCTCTTTCCATTTTTTGCTATCTATATCATCTACTGCTTCCTGATAACAAGAAGTTTCCCCATCTTCAGTAATCAAAGCAAAAGATGAAGCAGAATCTTCATACCTTTTTGGAATTTTCCTTTCCCTTGTAGACCTTCTTAGAGAAACCGGTAGCTAAACTGGTTCAGAAACTTGCACTGGTTCAGAAGCTTCAACGGCTTCCTTTGTGTCTTCAGCACCTTTTTCTCCAGAGGTTTCTCCTTCCTTCCGGCTGTCACCGAAAGGTCTAGCCTCCAACTGAACTCATTGATTTTGCGACACCTGTTCCTGTTCAATTCTTTCAACTGTTGATTTTAAAAGAGAGGATTCATCAAATGTTACATCTCTACTAACGACTATTTTTCGCAATGTAGGATCCCACAACCTATATCCTTTCATTGCATAGTCATACCCAACAAAGACATAACATTTTGACTTTGGATCTAGTTTTGACCGCTGATTTTTCAGAATGAGAGAATAAGTATCACAGCCAAATATTCTCAAATGTGAATAGTCACAAGACTAACCCGTCCAAACTTCTTCAGGAATTTTACAGTCAATTGCTACTGAAGGTGATCTATTAACTAAATAACAAGCAGTAGATACTGCCTCTGCCCACAACTCCTTTTGCAAGTTAGCATTGCTAATCATGCTTCTTGCTCTTTCCATAAGAGTCTGATTCATACGCTCAGCAACACCATTTTGCTGAGGAGTATAAACAATAGTTTTATGTCTAACAATTCCCTCCTCCTTATAGTACTGTTCAAATTCACCTGAAGTGAACTCGCCACCATTGTCAGTTCTTAAGCATTTAATGGATTTGCCTGTTCTTTTCTCTACCATTACTTTAAATTGTTTAAAGACATTTAATACATCAGCTTTCCTTTTTAGCATATAGATCCAAAATTTCCGGGAGTAATCATCAATAAATGTTAAAAAATACAGTGCACCTCCATATGACATAACAGGGGAAGGCCCCCACAGATCAGAATGAATGTAGTCTAAAACATCTTTACTATTATGATTACCAACTTTAAACATCTGTTTACACTGCTTGCCATACACAATGTTTACAGAAATCTAAATTCAAGGATTTCAGACCTGGAAGAGATTTACGCTTCATCAATATGTGAAGACCTTTCTCGCTCATATGACCCAATCGTTGATGCCATAGATGAGTGCCTGCTTCTTCCTTTTCTGACGCAACCGCTGATTCACCGATCTGAGTACTTCCTTTCAACCTGTGAAGATTTCCGACCTTTTCTGCCTTCATAACCACAAGTTCTCCTTTGAAGACTTTCAAGACGCCATCTTGACCTGTAAACTTATATCCATCTGAATCCAAAAATCCCAAAGAAATCAAATTTTTCTTTAAATCAGGTACATGTCTAACACTAGTTAATGTTCTAACTGTGTTATCATACATCTTAATCATGATATCTCCCATCCCAACAGTCTGACATGACATATTGTTACCCATAAACACAGAACTACCGTTTGCATTTTCATATGAGATAAACCAGTTTCTATGTGGTCACATGTGATGCGAAGCACCAGAATCTAATAGCCAGCTATCTACAACCTGAGAGATATTACATTCAGGTGAAGTTTCATCTATCATACACAATTCTTCAGCAGATAAAACTTCATCTATCATACCTGAATCGACCTGATTCGCTTCGTTCTTCAGGTTTTCGGATTCCTTTCGTTTCCAACAGTCCTTCTTCAAGTGTCCAACTTTATTGCAGTTCCAACATTTCGCCTTACACTTCTTTCCTTTCGATTTCGATCTGGAAGTTGCCCTTGGTTTTTCTCCTCTTTCCTTTGAGCGTCCTCTAGCGACCATGGCCTCTGATGAAGCTGTTTCAGTGTTGGATTTCCTTCGTACTTCTTCATACAGCAGAGCTCCCACAACTGATTCAAACTTCAAAGAATCAGCAGCGCGGAAGCTGATTGAAGTTACGAAGTGATCCCACTATTCAGGTAGTGAACACAACTAGGTTATGGCTTTATCTTCTTCTTGTATTTTGACTTCCATATCTGTTAATTGACATATTAGTGTATTAAAAACATTCAAATGTTCTGCAACTTTTGAACCTTCTTTCATTCGAAGACTGTATAACTGTCTTTTCATATAAATTCTGTTGGTCAATGATTTTGTCATATAGAGATTTTCAAGTTTCTCACACAATCCTGACGCTGTAGTCTCTTCAACAATGTTGAAGAGAACTTCATCCGCTAGACATAGCCGGATGGTACTGAGAGCTCGGGCATCCAAGTCCTCCCAGTCTGAAGTAGTCATGGTTGCAGGTTTTTTAGTCGCCCCATCCAATGCCTTGTGCAACACTTGTTGCACAAGAAAATCCTTAACCTTCAGTTTCCAAAGAGCAAAATTGCTCTTTCCGGTGAATTTCTCCACCTCGAATTTCGCATTCGACATCTTGGCCATGTTTTCCTTCGTAGGGTTTCAAACTTTCTAGGGTTTTATAATTCCTTTAAAAGAAAAAAAAACTTCTTATTTCTCCAAATAGAAAAACCCTGAAATTGTTTTCCTTTCCTTAAAAAATAAATCTGTCTTCTTTTTCCTTTATTTTCAATTTAAAGAACTTCACTTTCACAGCGTTCAAAAAAAAATTTCCGCCTCACTGCTTTCTGGACAAAATAAAAACTGTTCTTGTTTGACTGCTTTCTTATTAAAAAATTTCTGATTTTCTGAACAAGTTCTGGCAGCCACACTGGAAAAACAAAAGTTTTTTTCCTCCTTAGAACAGGTTCTGGCAGCAACAGCCTTCTCCACGCACAGCAGCAGCCTTCAACTCACAGACAACAGCGTGTTCTCGCAGCCACACTGGAAAAACAGAAGTTTTTTTCCTCCTTAGAACATGTTCTCGCAGCAACAACCTTCTCCACGCACAGCAGCAGCCTTCAACTCACAGACAACAGCATCACGGTGGCTCTCACAGCCTTTCCGGCAGCAGCACCACGCACAACAGCCTTCTTCATGCCCGCAGTCAACCACGTACAGCAGCCTTCTTCACGCTCAGAAGCACCACGCACATCAGCCTTCTTCACGCCCACAGTCAACCACGCACAACAGCCTTCTTCACGCTCAGCATAGCCTCTTTAGCAGGCTCTGATACCACTTGTAGAAAAACAGAGAAGTAGAGAGAGAACAGACGAAAGAAATAACATAATGAACCCTTGTTCAGATGAATACTCTGCACTGTTGATGGATTAATGTGTTATTACATTATATTTATATCCTATCTATCTTTACATAACTGAATAGAACCGCCTAACTATCGTTATATAACCGCCTAACTATCGTTAAATAACTAAATAACTAATTTGTTGTCAAAACCTAACAATCACAACTATTCACATCGGGTGCCCTATAAGACACACAACAATGGGTAGGCAGACACAATTGGATATTGGATGACCCCTGCACAAAATGCATCAACGGAACTCCTACAGTAGGAGAGAGAGAATCGAATGACTCCTCAACAATCAGATGCTTGGCCTCAAGCTACAAGGGTCACTAGATCTCACTCCTCTCACACTCGTCAGAATCCGGGTAGTCTCATATCCTCTCCTCCCATATCTTGTCATGTTTTTAATTCTGAATATGCCCATTTATGAGTAGTTGTATCGAATTTGGCTTTATTTGCATGAAATTTGAGTCCCATCCCATTTTTTGTTGTTATGGCGCATGAGACAAATCTCGCCATTGATCATGAGACAAATCTCGCCATTGATCCTACCACAATTGAGGGTGAACTCTCATTACATAATGAATGGGATAAATCATCGGGAAATAACTACCATCATAGATATAATCTTTGATCCCTTTCCCACCCCAAGTTGCATGATACCTTTTTCCTCGTGATGAACCTCCCCCACATGATACCTTTGGCCTCAGTGATGAACCTCCTCCAAAATCTCAGAAGATCCCAAGGGTAGAAAATCTTATATATCTAAGGCCATCTCGCAGGAAGGGATTGAGGTGGCAACTAATATAAATCTATGAAGTGCCTATGTTACAATTGCAAGGGTTTGGGGAGCCGAGACAAAAATTTAGTAATTAAGAGACTTTTTAAATCAGAAAGGATCAATGTATTATTCCTACCAGAGACATTGGGTGAGGGAGTTGCCATCAACTCCTTACTGAAATTCATTCTAAGTGGCTGGACCTTCAATACCCTTGATGTGAGAGGTGGATGAGGGCATGTTCCATTGGTTTCAATAATAGAACTATTAAGATTGAAAATGTTTGGGGTTGTGAAGGTCTATTGGGTGTATATATCACATCTATTAAACTAGATACCCCATTCTCCTTGATAAATATATATAGAGCCTCACAAAATCTTGTTGGCTTCAAGGATAAAATCATGACTTCATCATTTATGGATAAGGAAAATATCATCATGGTCCGAGATCTAAACTTTTCATTGGGGCATGTTGAATCATCGGCCTCACGAGCACAAACTGATCCCCTAACTTAATATTTTTAGCACCTATTGGATTCTCATAGTCTCCTGAATACAGACAGGACCAAAATCTAGCCTACTTGAAGCAATAGGAGAATTGGCAAGGATGCACTCACCCGAAGATTGGATTGTTTCATCATTAAAGCACAACTCGTGAATCTTTTGGACAGAATTAGAGAGTGGGTGGGACTAAGTGACCAAGATTGAATATGAAGGAGATGTTCATGAACATGCAAAGCCACAACAACCTTTCACAATGGCAGTTGGTTGTACCCTTGAAAGTCTCCAGAAACGAAAAATGGATGAACGTTTTGATGCAGTATCATCTTTACCACGAAAACCCTGCAATCAACTCTTGTCAACCAGTGATCCAAATTTTACTGATGTCGAGTTACCTCGAGTACTTAATGCCCTAGTGAATTTTTAATTTTTTTTACGTTCTTTTGATATTTGCATGCATTTATGCGCTATAAAATCGGTACAAAAAATTTATAAATTCATTTTTGGGGTGGTGTTCAAATTACAGGAGTGCAGACGACGTAAAGGAAGAACACGTCCTACAAATAATCAGTGAACATGATTTTCTGGATGATGGATACCGATGGGGAAATATGGAACCAAACACATAAATAAAAATCCTAATCCAAGGTATGGATATGCTCTATATAGTTATTTCAAATTGCTTCGTCAGGAAATATGTCGAAAGGAGTGCACGTAATACAGCAGCACTTATTATAGGGTATGGAGGAAAACATAACGATGAACCACCGAATTCGGAATGGTCCCTCAAGAGAACCATCACCTCATTTCAACTCAATTGCGTGGGCTTGTTATTAGGTTGAAAAGGATGTTATAAGTTGAATGGCTGAAATTAGGGAAGATAATATGTTAATTTGTTTCTAATTTTAATAGGGGAAATTAGGGATTATAACACGCTAGTTTGTTTTTTTTTTTTTATTTGAACAAACATAAATTTAGGTTTATTTTTATGGATGTGCATTTTTATGTATTTTATTTACTTTATATGTTTATTATATTTATGTGGGTTTATTTTTAAGTAATTTATTTACTTTGGATGTTTATTATTAAATAATATAAAATTTATTATATATTTTTTAAGATATGTTATGTTTTTTTTAAATAAATTATTGATTATTCTAGTTATTTAATTTTATATATTAATTAGTTTCTTTGTTAATAAATTTGGCTTAACAATGGTTTATTGACTTCAAAATTAATAATTTTTTGAGTTTATTAGAGGAGTATTATGCTAAAATCACATCATATTTTCAAGAAGACTGCTTTCATAAACTTGATATGGATCATAGAAGCCTCAATTCAACAATTTATTGAGCGTTTATCTTTTGACAAACATGTCTTCTTATTTTGTCTATTAGATAGGAATAATGGACAATTCAATAGATAGTAATATGGAAAGACACAAAACATACTTACATTGTGCTTACTATTTTCCATCATCCTACCCTCATTTACAATCTAGCTATGCATCATTCCACAATTTAAGAACTCCATTTTTATAATCTAAATACAAGAAATGAAGTCACAATATTTAATATTTAATTTAAAATAACATCCCATGCAAGCATGAAGACAGGTGATAATTAAGGGTTTGAATCTATTTTTAAGATTTTAAATTTTGTAAAATAACATTTTGCAATGTGCTATTTATAATATTTGTGAAGGAATTCTTGAGAGGAAAGTTTGTTGAAGAGAAATCTTTGAAATCCAATTTTATTTGTTCAAACTTCCAATCTTTAATTTTTTTATGTATGAACTTTGAGGTGAATGTCAACAAGATATTCCCATAATCATTATATAGATGATACAACATGTAATTTTCTTTTTTTAATAGAAATTAAGATCACAAGTTAATTTTAACTTCAAATAAAAAATATAAAATGATTAGAATCATTGTAAAATCAACCTATTGACAATTAAGAACGTTTCTTAATTTTTAATTTTTGACAATGTGGATGGCATATGAATCGTCCATTGAAGAGCCAGTGTCACCCACTAGTGATATCTTATGAGTAAAATAATGTTCACTAGTGATATCTTATGAGTAAAATAATGTTCGTGTGACCAGGATCAGCATTCAATTCTTGGGAATGATTTAGGGTTCAAATTTTGTCGAGATATGGCTTCGCCATATTAAAGGCAGCAGTGACATTCGCAGCAGTTACATTCACCACTATTTCAAATGTGCATACTCACACTGTGAGATGAAAAAGGGAATAGTATGTTTTCAGAATGGGCAAGTGAATATATGAAGGAGATGTTCATGAACATCCAAAGCCACAAGAACATCCGAGAATGGCAGTTGGTGGTACCCTTGAAAGTCCCCACAAACGAAAAATGCATGAACGTTTTGATGCAGTATCATCTATACAAGGAAAACCCTGCAATCAACTCTTGTCAACCAGTCATCCAAATTTTACTCATGTCGAGTACTCAATGCCCAAGTGAATTTTTAAATATATTTTTACCCTTTTTGATATTTTCATGCATTTATGTGCTATAAAATGGGTACAAAAAATTTATAAATTCATTTGTGGGGGTGGTGGTCAAATTACACAAATTGACACTATTTTTACCTCTCTCACCATCATATTTCATAAGATAAATTAGTAATTTTATGCGTCATAACAAAATTTCAAGGTGGAAGCTTTTTGATTCTGAAAAGGATAACATATACTATTTCCAACTATCCCAATAAGTGAATTATTTGATATTTAGAAACAATGTATTTTTAATTTTAGCTCAAGAAAGAATTTTAGGAAAGGTAATTTCAACTAGAAATCATTTTAGAACATTCCCACTCATGTATCATAGCCAATTTAGTTTCTCAACCCATTCAATCAATTGTTTGAAATTTTTCATTAACAATAAAAATATAGTTATATCATTAAAAGTTTTCACAAGATATATTAAAACTTATTAGAAATATATTTCATGGTTATATTTACAAATTAGGGTTAAGAAAAGAAGTTTTTACACCATGGCATTACTATAGTTATTATCTTCATATGTAAAAGTTCTACATTCTTGTATCCATGTGATGTAATGACTCCAAAACTACTAATTAATTTTTAGTATGGCGTAGAGATCATCTTGTAATTTTTTAGGAAAGGAATGAAAATCTAATAAAAAAGAGAAATTCCTATGTGATGTGTATTTTATTTCTTTCATTGTTACTATTCAACTATTGTGTGGTTGATGCAATGTTTAGATTTTTTTTTTCTATTTCTCTAATTAATATTTTGAAAAAATTACAACAATAAATCAATTATTAGAAACAAAAACTCTAAGAACGTCTAAATGCATTAGGTTTAGAATTTCCTTATAGTCATCTCTCATAACTTGAATTTAGTTTCTAAATCTAAAGTTTGACACTTTAGTGGGTTTCAAGAGTTCAAAGATCTTGTTAAAATATTAGATGCTCAAGAAGACCAAAACCTTGAGAACATGTAATGGTGGCGAGGACAACTCTAAGGATTTTGAGGTTTTTGACAAGAACTAAGGATTCATGAGGGAGTTAACCATCATAAGTGCTAGTAAAGCCATGATTCATTACCAAAACCTCACAATGTTTCTTTATGTGACACAACAATCTACATCCATAACTAGTTCCATGATGAGGTCTTGGAGGATAAGACACTTACTAAAGCATTTATTAATGTGAAGCTAGAAGTGAACCATTTCTAAATATTTGGTTGTCCTTTTAATACCATGTAACAATAGAAAATAGTATCAAGTTGGAATTATCCATTAGGAAGGGTCTACTTGTACATTATAATAGCACTTGAAAGACCTACAAGGTCTATATTCCAAAGAAATGAAAAGTAGTAGTAAGTAGTGATGTAAAGTTTGAAGATGAATTTACATCTAGAAAGTCCCATAAATCTATCATGATGAAAGAGAATAATGAATGTGAAGCTTTAAAGTTTAATTCAAGGCCACTAGTGATTTCCAAATAAGTAAAACATCATCGAGGAACAAACGAGGAGACAAATCCTTTAATTATTTTCACGAAACATCAATAGTTCATTCAAACATTAAGGTATGCTTAGGAGTGTGTTAAGGCTTCGAGGATCACATAAATAGAGGGAAAAAATATGAAGAAGTTTTAATACTACTTGGAATTAAAATAAAACATCATATATTTGGAGCGTTCTAAAAATCGAAAGGAGGTATAGCAATATGCATGGCGGAGGAGTAATCCTCCATCAAGAAGAATTATGTTTCGAACATATTGACATGATAAAAAGGAAGTCAATATTAAGTTTTAGGTCACTCTATAATATCAAGCTTGCAATAGATGAAAACATATAAAAGCTCATATTAAGGTTCAAGACATGATGGTTCACGTAGAAAGGAGTGGACTACCAGAAGTCATCTTTCTAGTCACGAGTTGAACTTATAATAGATAATTTATGGGTTTTCATTCATTTATGGAATAAATGATGCATCAAATGGATGTGAAGAAAACCTTCTTTAATATGATCATTGAGGAAGAAGGTACATATAGGAACCTTAGGGCTTTGAGGTAAATGGTAAGGATCCATATATATGTAAGATTAAGAACTTTTTGTATGGGAAATAGTTGCGATAAAGAGCATGGCATTTCAAGATAAAAGGATATTGCAAGATATAGAATTGAGTAGAAAATAAATAAATTTTATATTATATTATCTACTTTTGGGATTATTTTTCTCATTTTGGTGTTGTGTATAGATGACTTGCTTCTTGCATGTCCAAAAAATCTCATTGCAATATACAAAGTAGACATGAAAATTGACTTCAAGATGAAGGAATTTTATGGAGGAATTTTATCTTATGGCCACATCTATGATCACTAATATAACGAAAGTGACATCTTTAAATTCAAAACTCATGGAACCCTTGTTGCACAAGTAGTTGATTGGTTCCTTCATCTATTTGGTCAACACAAGGAGAGATATATGTTTTTCAATGAACATCTTGATTAGATTCTTTTTAGAGCAAAGGAAAGAGCATTGAGGACTCAACAAATGTTAACTTCATAATCCTAAAGTTTATTTGGTTAGATAGTTTTCTAGGATCAACAAAGCTATTCTAGAATATATTTTTTTAGAATAATAAAGATAATTCTAGAATTGTTGTATTGCTATAGGACTTGTGAGTTCCTTATCATAGTGATTATCCTTGAGTTTTTTAGCATGAACACATGGCATGTTGATATGAGGCTACAAAGTTCATATATATTCTATGCCTCTCAAGCTTTATGTAATTTGTTTTTCTTTATCAATATAATTACATCTCCAAGGACACTTTTGCTAAACATATCGTGGTAGAGCCACTCTAATGATAGTTTTGTAGGATGAAAGTATCGTGTCGAGGAGAACGCCACTATATATTAATGAAAAACAAATGTCTAAAACTTAATCATAGTTTTCTTCAACAATTTTTTTTATTATCAAGGAAGTACTTTATTGATTCAATACAGTTGCTTTAAAGTTGCCAATCTAGATCTATAATATTTTAATATTGAAAAAAATATTTTGTGTAAAAGTGAAAAGAATTTGTAGATCTCAACTATATTTTTAAGAAATTATAAAAATACTACGACAAGAAGAGGGAGGACATAGAAAAGGCTCCATATTGTGAAATTTCCACTTCTTATAAATTGGGAAATTTTTTTTTTTTTAAATGGCTTGAAAATGTTTAGGCCATCTAGTAATTTTATTCTCCCTTATAACCATGGCTCTAGAAAGGGGATAAATGATTTCTTTCCTAAATATATGTACTACTCATGTTTACAACTTGAATAAGGGTCGAAATACTTTTTCCTAGTCAAATTATTAATCTACATTAATATTAACTATCAAAATGAACATTTCTTATCGAGGATCTTAGGAATAGCTTCTATTAAAAACTCAACCTAATACCATTGGTAGTATCGTGAGAAACGTTAAGTTATAATTTGTATTCATGAAGTTGAAATCAACACCATTGGTTTCCAAAACCTAGAGGAACAATAGCTTTGCCATCATTAACACAACTTTGTACAACTAGTAGAACACCTTGCAAATAATTGCCATAAATATAATTATAAATATAATTATAAATTTAATGGTCATAAATCACTCGATGGAATAGTTTTAGAATAGAGAATATTCCTAAGTTGATTGGTTCCTTCATCTATTTGGTCAACACAAGGCAAGATATATGTTTTTCAATGAACATCTTGTTTAAATTCATTTTGGAGCGAAGGAAAGAGCATTGAGCACTGAAAAAATGTTAACTTCATAATCCTAAAGATTAGTTAGCTAGATAGTTTTCTAGGATCAACAAAGTTATTCGAGAATATATTTTTCTAGAATAATAAAGTTAATTCTATAATTTTTGTATTCCCTAGAATATATATAGGACTTGCTAGTTCCTTATCATAGTGATTATCTTTCATTTTTTTAGCATGGACACATGGCAAGTTGATATGAGGCTAGAGAATTTATATATATGCTATAACTCTCAAGCTTTATATAATGTGTTTTTCCTTATCAATATAATTACATTTTTAAGGACACTTTTGCTAAACATATCATGGTATTTAAGCCATTGTAAAGATAGTTTTGTAGGATGAGAGTATCGTGGTGAGGAGGAGTCCATGATATATTAATGGAAAACAAATGTCTAAAACTGAAGCATAGTTTTCTTCACCAAAAAAAAAGAATCATCAAGGAAGCACTTTATTGATTCAAGAAAGTTGCTTTAAAGTTTGGAAATCTAGATCTATAATATTTTAATATTCAAAATATTTATTTTGTGTACAAATGAAAATAATTTGTAGATCTAAAATATATTTTGAAGAAATTATAAAAATACCACGATAAGAAGAGGGAGGGTGTAGAAAAGGCTATGTATTGTGAAATTTCCCAATTATAGATTTGGAAATTAATGTTTTTTAATGACTTGGAAAAGTTTAGGCCATCTAGTAGTTTTATTTTCCTTTCCACCATGGCACTAGAAAGGGGATAAATGATTTCTTCCTAAATACATGTAACAATCATGTTTAAAACTTGAATAAGGGTATAAATACTTTTTCCTCGACAAATTATTAATCTACAATAATATAAACTACCCAAATGAAAATACCTTATTGAAGGTCTTAGGAATAGCCTCTAGTAAACACTCAACCTAATACCATTGGTAGTATCATGAGAAATCTTAAGATATAATTCACATTCATGAAGTTGAAAACAATGCCATTGGTTTCCAAAACCCATAGGAACAATAACTTGGCCATCATTAACACAACTTTGTACAACTAGTAGAACACCTTGCAAATAACTGCGATCATTATAACTATAAATTCAATGGTCAAAATTACTTGATGGAATAGTTTTAGAATAGAGAATATGCCAAAGTTGAACTATCTAAGTAGTTGATTGGTTCCTTTTTCTATTTGGTCAAAACAAGGTGAGGTATATGTTTTTCAATGAACATCTTGATTAGATTCATTTTGGAGCGAAGGAAAGAGCATCAAGCAGTGGAAAAATGTTAACCTCATAATCCTAAAGTTTATTTGGTTAGATAGTTTTCTAGAATCAACAAAGTTATTCTAGAATATATTTTTCTAGAATAATAAAGATAATTCTATGTTTTTTTTATTGCCTAGAAGATATATAGGACTTGTTAGTTCCTTATCATAGTGATTATGTTTGAGGTTTTTAGCACCAAAACATGGCATGTTGATATGAGGCTAGAGAATTTAAATATTTGATATGCCTCTTAATCTTTATATAATGTGTTTTCTTTATCAATATAATTACATGTCTAAGGACACTTTTGCTAAACATATCATGGTGTGAGAGTTACTGTAAAGATAGTATTGTAGGATCAAAGTATAGTGGTGAGGAGAAGGGAATGATACATTAGTGGAAAACAAGTGCCTAAAAATTAACCATAGTTTTCTTCACCAAAAAAAAAAAATCATCAAGGAAGTGCTTTACTGATTCAAGAAAGTTGTTTCAAAGTTTTGCAATCTAGATCTATAATATTTTAATATTCAAAAGATTTATTTTGTGTATAAATGAAAAGAATTTGAAGATCTAAAATATATTCTTAAGTAATTATAAAAGGACCATGAAAAGAAGAGGGAGGGTGTAGTTTTCTTCACCCAAAAAAAAATTCATCAAGGAAGTACTTTATTGATTCAAGAAAGTTGCTTTCAAGTTTCACAATCTAGATCTATAATATTTTAGAATTCAAAAGATTTATTTTGTGTACAAATGAAAAGAATTTGTCGATCTAAAATATATTATTAAATAATTATAAAAGGACCATGATAAGAAGAGGGAGGGTGTAGAAGAGGCTCTATATTGTGAAATTTACTTCTTATAGATTTGGAAATTAATTTTTTTAATTACTTGATCAGCTTCTCTGCAAATCATGCACCTCGTTCACCATTACCTCTCATACCACCTGTCACAATAGTGCAGTCGGATCAGCTCCTTATCGTCAAGGTCCCTGCACCAAACCATCTCCAAGGTTGTCTATCGAGAAAGGAGGGTCACGAAGTTTCCTCCCTAACTCTCATCCACCCATGTATCAGATTGGTACTGTGTCCTCAAGTATTTGTGAACAACCTTAACCTCCTCACATGTACACCCACGCTTCCCAAAATTGTCTTTCATTAACTGAAAGCCATATATGCCCATAGCATACCTACAAAACTCCAATATACGAGCCTCATCTCTACCTGCATAATCCTCTCCAACCGCTGCCTCTAAAGAAGTACTTGGACTCTCTTCATCTACAACTCCATTGTGAAGATCTTCAATAGAAGATGTCTCTGCCAAGTGCTTCATGATTTGTAAGATTGACCTCCCACCTCCTTCCTTCCTCCTCGCTCTCGCAATGAAGTCAATCAAATTCTCTTCCATCGTTGTTTGAGTCATACTACCAAGTCCTCTTTTCTCCACATCCTCATGCTTCACATTTAGATCTCTCAGATACAAATTCATAGAATTCATCCTTGGTCTATACCCCAAGCAACTCCTCCTATTCATCAGAACTAACATAGTTCTTCTTCTAGCTATGATCAAGATAATTTCCTAGTCCAACATTGGTATCGCTTGTGCAAGCTTCATGAAATATTGCCCGAGCACCATAGAATGGTCATCCATGTCCACAATCCTCAAGTCCAACTTTCCAAACCATGAGCCCACTCTCACCTGAGTGTTCTTCATCACATCGGTGACAACTTTCATGGTAGATTTGAATGCTTTGAAAGCACTCCACTCTTTCTCCATCTCAACTTTCTTTCCAAAAGTGTTTGCTCATTTCCTACTTAAGAAGCTATGAGTAGCTCCCGTATCCACCAAAGCTGCAAATCTCTTGCCTTTCACGGTCACCTACACAAAACTCAGCTTCAAGGCATTACATCCTTCTGTCGGCTTTATCTTGCGTCTCACATCAGCAACCTTCCCCAAGAATTCGACCTTAGAAGTGTCCATTGGCTTATGTTCCAACTCGACAACTCTCTTAAGGCACTTCACTTCCTTGCTTGGCTCTTCTAAGCAACCTGATCCTGGCTCAGCTTGACTTCCTTCCAGCTTGTCCTCCATTGCATTCTCCTCAAATGCATCAACCAAGTTTCCATTGACTTCTTCAATAGTACTAAGCTTTCAAACATCTGCCTGATTGTTTCGGTAGTAGTCCCCTAGTCTACCAATGTAGTCAAGCTCATCCTGCTCAATTACAAAAGCCTTCTTACCAAGAAAGTTCTTCATCTCTTCCTCATGTTGCTTAACTTTGGTCTCCACCATGGCACTTTTCTTCCTTAGTCAAACTCTCTAATCCAAGAGTTCTTGAAGACTAAGACCATTCTTATGGATCTCCTTATCAAGTTTCCTAAGTTCAACATCTTCCATCGTACTTCCACTTTCGTCCTTGATTTCTTCAAGTTCTTCTTTGATCATCGAATAACCTTCTCGAATCGTCATATTCTCGGCCTTCATCGAAACCCATTCAGAACTCCATCTACTCATCTGTTCCAACACTTTGTAATGAAAACCTCAACCTACATCATGGCTAGATTCACTTGTCGTAGGTCCTTCCACGATCTTTGCCATCCACTTTCCTGCAAACTTGAATCACTCTTCAGATTTCTTCACCTTTCACCAGGTTCCCCCTCAAAACTAAACTAGATTTTGATATCACCTATTATGAAGGAACAACGAGATCAACTTTCTTCACTTGCACTTCACCTAAATCGGCTCTGATACCACCTGTCATGATAGTGTAGTGGGATCAACACTTCATTGTCAACCCGAACATCAGCTATGATACCACTTGTCACCTGTAAAACTTGAACTTCAAGTCTTCGGCCTTTAAGAGTGAGAAGCACCATCAACAGTAGCAGAAGGTAGCACACTTGCACGTGACACATGTAAGAGGAAGGTTGTTGACATTGTAAAGATGAAGCAAAGTTGCAAGTTCAAGAAGATCCACTTGTGATGAAAACAACTTTGGAGACTAAGGCTACGAGGCAATGATGCCACAAGAGGATCGCACAAAAGGAGAAAATGAGTTTCAAACGAGAGAAGTTGTTGCAATAGGGATAGGTACAATAGGAGGCGTGATCCGGATTTAAACAGGAACGCAACAAATTACAGAGATAACCATATACACAAATATGTAGCGGAAATAATACTTCATTTCATTAATGGAAAATACTGAAATATGCTTACAATCAGAAATGGAAA